>CM077350.1:51066205-51181205 GCA_039655645.1 Ammopiptanthus mongolicus
TGCTCAATAATACTCCCTCCGATTCTTATTATAAGCAAAAAAAATTCAAATTTTTTGGTCAAATATATAGGCAAATTTCAACTACTTCCATCCTATTTAATGACATTGTTCCTAAAATACCATTCATTTAATACCAATTTTGTTTTTCAATAACTCAATGTGAGATGCATTTAATAAAAATTGAAGTTTTCCATGAAGGTTATTTTAGGTAATACCCTTAATTTTTTAACAACATTAAATGAGATTAATCAACTTCCTTAATATGTGTGTCCATTTAAGTTTTGCTTATAATAGAGACCAGAATAGTAACTCATAAAAATTATTGAATAATGTTTTTAAGATCAGTGTTACTATATGGTAGGAGCACTATTTTCATAGGTATCATGGGAATGAAAATATTAATTCACTGTAGAGAGAGAAAAATTGAGATTATAGAGAAAGTAGCAGAAATCATGGAGATATGTCCAATGAAAATCAATTCTTGAAGTTGTACAAATAAGATTTTGTATTCGTCCAATTAATGATTACTCTTTTAAGATTAAAAGAATAAGGATAGTAAAAATGGAATTTAGATTATTATAAAAGTTTTGACATGATGTCACAAATCAATTATCGGGTATAATTGATTTTTTTTTCTTGATAAAAAAATTAATTATCGGTACTCAATTTTATTTAAGTAATTTCCTTAAATCAAATATACTACCCAATAAGCCACAAAGTAAAAATATATAAAAAAAAGTTTCAACCGACAAAATAAAATAAAAAAGGTAATTAAATAATGAAAAATATAAAAAGAAGATATGAAGAGAAGTTTCAAATTTGAAGAAAGAGGAATATATTTTGAGATGTTATCAACAATGTTGTTATAACTGGTGTAAGTTGGTCCTTCTTGCATCGATTTTTCCTTATTTTATATATATATATATTCAACAAATTGATTTTTCTTTCTATTCATAATATAATATTATAATGATTAAAAGTTAATTTTTTTTAGTTTAAAAAAAAAAAGTTAAATTTTTTTTTATAAAACTCAACTACTGAACTCACATCCTCTATAAATACCATTATAAAGTTCACATTATAATTTATGTACATTTTAAGGAGGATGAGTCCATGACTTTGTGACTCGCAGAAGACCGAGGGGCAAGGAGTCCGTGTGAATGTTCTAGACTACGGATGAATCGATGAAGATCGCAAGCGACTATGCATGGCAGGGACGAAGATGAGTTGCAGCAGCGCTTGCCGAACGGAGACGCACTGCAATAGGGATTGACTCGATCTCGGAGATGAAGATGAATATGAAAGGACAAACAACGAAGATGGTTCGCTTATAATCTTTTGTTGTTGCACACTACCGCAATGTATGTGACGAAGGAGTTAGGAGTATGATCCAATTAGATTTTATGTTTTCTTCACCTTTTTAATATTTTTTAAATTTTAAATTCTTTTTCTAAAAATTGGTCAGATACGGTTTAACTGGTCCAATCTAGAGTTGTTCATATCCAAAATAAAAAAAAAAAAATTGGAACTGAACAAAACAGTTTTATTAGACTTTTTTGAACTTTTTTATAAAAACGTTCGATTGCGTTGTTAGTATCTTTTTTTTGAAATCGAATCGAATTCCGTATATAAAATATAATACCTATTTATTTTATTATTAGTATGCGACGTTATATTAGACTATTAATGTGTTATAGATTATCCTAACCTAACATCGTATTTGATTATTTGTTGGTTTTTGTTTTCCTAATAATGTGATGTGATGTAAGTTTTTTTTACTATTTTTGATGTTTCAAACGTAAAAATGGTACTTGTGGGACTCCAACCAGATTTCTAATCGGTTTAAACCCGTCTAACCGTAGAAACACAATTGTTCCTTTGACCAAAATCGGACAAAAAGAGAAAAAACCGGTTCCCGATTTTTTCGATTCGACCGGCCAATTCCATCCGATTTTCCTAACGTTGGTTATAACTTTTTAAGTCTTGAAATGTGATTCTTACTCCCAGCAAAGCAGCTTAGTCCCCTTGCATTATAATAACAAATTTTGGAAGCATTGTCCCTGTTCATCCTCTTTCACGTACACACCTCAAGCACCATCACTATTGCCTATAAATTTTGCTGTAAAACAAAAAAGCACGAAGAAGGGAGAAAAAGCTTGACCATTCTCAGAACAAAGAGCTCACACTATTCTCCATCATCCTTCTCCAATGGCCAAACCAAAAAAATCAACTTCACCTGCATCCAACTCCATCCAACAACTAACCTTCAGGTTACCATAGCCAACAAGACCATTCAACCCATAAATAACTCTACCATATAACCCTCATTCACAACCCTCGTAAAAAAATATCAATCAACAAAACTGCCAACAACATTAACCCAACAAACCAAGAGCACCAATACCTCTTTTTCTTACCCCATCAATCAAGATTCAAACCAGCTCCATTGTTGAAACCAAGTTAGTGAGTTACCCCTCGGTTATCTCTTCGTTTCTGTTTTCTGAAAGTGAAGTATTTTTTATTTTACATTTTTTTGTTTTTCTGTTTTATTGCTACAGATGTGTGGTTTTTTAAAGTAGAGTTAGGATAGATGGGCTTACTTTAAGATATTGGATTTAGGTTAAGACAGTGGGCCGAAAAGGGTTTGTCTTACAATGTTGGGTAGTGAATTGGATTTTGTCTTACCATGATATGATTTTTTCGTTTTTGTGTTTATACTTCTTTTGTTGATTTTTTGTAAGTTTTATTTTCGACAAAAAGATTGTTTGGGCTGAAAAAAGAAGTTTGTCAATGTGAGTTTTTCTTTGAATTGTGAGCTTGGGCTTAAAATCTGCATTGATAGCCTATTTTGTTTAAAGAAAAATTTCTTTTCAAAATTTAAAGCAAAATTCAAAAAAATTGAACTTGGATTTAGTTTAAATCATGTAGTCCATCGCTTGTTTTTAAAAAGAGTTGTTTTGATCACAATATTATTGTCCAACACCGTATATTTATATTTTTCAGCACTTGTTTATTATTTGAGTTTAATTGTTATATATCGACAGTATAAAACATTTTTACATAGACATCCAATCATAAATTGACACATCAGTAAATTATTTTGACTTTTATCCTAACTACCTTAAAATTCATTCATATCATGATTGGTTGACAGTGTAAAAAACTTTACACTATCAGTGCATAATAATTAAACTCTTATTATTTTATTCTCTCTTATCCTGTATTTCATTATTCAAAATACCACTCAAACATATTATATATGTATACGGTGTGCAGATCCAAATGTCCAAAAATAATTTCTGTTCAAAAAAAGAAGAAAAAGTTTCCAAGAAAATAATAAAGGGGATTAAAATAAGGTTTCCTAAATACCAAAAAAAAAAAAGGTTTCCTAAAGGCAAAGGCCTGTCAAAAAAAAAAAGAAATAAAAGGATTATCAATTGCTACTACACACCGTTACATCAAATAACATAGCTTGACCAAAATAATAGCTCAAACCCATCCACAATCTGATCACGCTACACTCTGTTCATTCATATATATATATATATATATATATATATATATATATATATCTTGAATTCATACAGAAGATTGTCATTAAATGTTTAAAGTGGGACAATATAAAAACCAATGGCAAGATAAATAAGAATTACATGTCTGAAGAAATGAAAAGAACAAGATACATGACCATAGCATATAACAAGTTAATACTTGTAGGCGTAGCCAGCACCAACCCAATTAAAGAAGAAAAACATTACAAAATCGTAAAAGCATATTACATTATACATCGTCAGCAACTGATCACTGTCATTCATACCTCAACAGAACAATCTTCCTAAGAGTTAAAACTCATGGAACTACAAATGGAATCGAAATGAAATTGAAGTACCTCTCAAATTGTAACATCTTAGTATTGAACTCCTTATAAGTAGTAACTGCCATGTCTTTATAGAGAGAAGAATGTAATTGATGAATCAATTCCCATTACAGACATAACTGCATAAGCATTGTCTTTCTTAGCTTTGTGGTGCTCATTACATCTAGCGCAAATTAAGGTTTTCAGAACCTGACCCCATTGAATTAACTCATGATTCAGGAGAAGTAGCTTAACAAAAAAACCTATCAATTTCATGATGGAGCATTACGGGCTTTGATTTGATGGATTAGGCTCCCTTAAAGTGAACTTGAGTGTAAAGTGAGCAACTAAAAATGTATCCACCTTGATTAGTTAAAGTGAGTTAAGATCTCAATGCACTTTAGCTAATCAAGTAAGTATATACTCTTGCTTTTTACTTCATACTTAAGCCCACTTTAGACAAGTTTTATAGTGATTTGACAAGCAGTAAAAGGCATAAACAAATATCAATGCAGCCAATTATATGAAATGATGATACTGACCAATAGTGCAATCCAAGGTATAACCATAAATGGGAAAGGGAAAATAAACAAGGGTTTAAATTTTAAACAATACATGCAACTTCATGGCAAATATTCATGCATTCTCTTTTGTTACCTTATTCTGCTAGATCTATTCACAAACATAATTTGCTTTTTCCTGTATTTGTTTAATATAACAGACTGTTGATATCATTAGTAGCATATAGTGGCAACATTTTTTTGTACTTGGTGTTTTTTTAGGCAGTGATGAAAATGGACATTTGAGCCATGTGCTGTTGTGGAAATACCATATCATGATATGTAAATTTGTATGGCTATGGGAAACATTACCTGAATCCACACTCTCATTGTTCATTTCCATTATCAATTTCAATTTTTACATCACGTGTGACTTCATTATACAAGTGTTTGGTTTGACATGCAATATTATAAGTTTTCAAATATTTTAATTTGTTTTTCGTAAACATATTCTAAGTTTTATGTAAGATGTTTTATCTTGTCATTGTATTTTATCCATGTATGATACCAGAGCTATTACAAAGACTTTAAGATAATTTTTATAGGTAGAGAAGGGTTCATTTTAATTATGCATAATATAAATGGAGAAATTAGAAAAGTAGAGTATAAATGTATAATTCATAATATAATGGATTACAGGTTGTGGAGAAGCTTGTAGACATTGTCCATTTTTTGCATTTGGAGATAAACAATTCCTTTGGCAGTGCAGGTATGTGCGGCATAGACGCATTCCCAAATATTGATGTTGTCAAAGTCAGGTTGGATTGCTGGAAGAACAATTCAATGAATATATGATGACCTCAGAACCCTCAAGAACGCTGGATTTATTGAAACATTCTTTGGATCAACTAAGCAATTCACCGCTGCTATGCTAGCTTACAACAGTGAGCAGCTGACTAAAACTTATTCACTTAAAAAAACTAATTATCTAACGGAATAATTCACATTAGTAACTAACTACTAGCATGTTTTGCATAAAAGGAGGTAAAAATTATCACAAAAAATTGCTCATATATATGATTATGTGAAGGGGAGAAGGACAAAGTTATCCAACTTCTTAAACTGCCACAAAGAATGAATGCTCCTCTGTTGTAAGTTGTAACTTACTCCCTCTGTTGTTCAGCCAGGCTTAAAAGCTCCTCCTAAGGCAATTTTTATATTTACTTTTATAAAGTTGTTATTTATAATCACGATTTACTTAATTTTTTTATTATGTTATATATAAGTCAGTGAATTGCTTACACAAACTTTTTTTTAATTCTCATAAAAAAATGACATATATGACTTATGATTTTGTTTTTAATTTAAAATAAGTTGCGAAGGTTAGCCACCACTTTTACTCTATTTTTTTTTTCAAAATATTTTCTTAAAGTCACTATTACCATAAGCAGCTTAAGTGTGCGATCCTTAAAGATGGGGGATTTGACATATGCACATTAGCAGGTATATTAGTTATGCAATCGTTAGCGATTTAGGCCTTTGCCAAACTTCAAATGGAGTGACTAATGATACTAAGTGGCAAATAGGTTCCTAGGTAAAAACCATCGGGTTAAACTACAAATTTGGTCGTTATAAGTCATACACGTTTTTAATTTGTACCCCAAACCTATTTTTTTTTTTTAAAACACTCCCCATATATATGCAATCCTTAGTGATATAGTCCCTATAAAAATAAGTGAAAGTATATGACATAATCAGTAGCGGATCTAGGACCCGGAGTCAGTGAGGACAATCTTTTTTCAAAAAATTTAATAAAAATTACTATTATACATATGAAGATAAAAGTATAAATGTTAAAGGATTAAAATTTAATATATTAATCAAATAAATTACACACCATAACTATCAACATACACAAACACAAATCCCTAATTTTGAACCTATCAGCATACACAAACACATCCCCAATTTTGATTCAAAACCCTAACTATTAGAGTTGCAAGAAAATGATTAATAAACACCATTAATGATTAACTACTACCCGTCTACGCCAATTTTGAAATAAATGTATCAACCCCAACCATAAATCAATGTACTAACAAACACCATAAATGATAAAATACAAAGAAAATGATTACTGTAAAAAGAAGGTGGTGGTGCTGACTGCTGTGCTGAGTGAATGTCGTGGGTGCTGAGAGTGGGTGAGGTTAATGTGGAGAGGGTGTTGAGTGAGATAAACTAATGTCATGGGTGCAATTTTATCAACTATGGAGGGCAAAAATAATGAACATCGGATAATTATATATATTTTTTAAAAATTGAGGATATGTGCACACCCTCACTACTATTTAGGTCCGCCCCTGGACATTGTCCCTATCGATTGTGATATATGCACATATGAGGAGCATTTTAAAAAAAAAAAATAGATATGAGGATAAAATTAAAAAACGCGTATAACCCATGGGTTTATACCCACTGAGCATCCACATGAGAATTTGTTTGCTACTTAGGATTGTTACTTATTTCGTTTGAAACTTGACAGACGACAAAGACTATATCACTAATGATTGTGCATGTGCAAACATTTTAAATTTTTTTGAGATATGATGATCAAATTAAAAACATGCGTCATGTATAGAAACCAAATTTATAGTTTAACCAATTTAAACGTCACAATTTTTTTATCACAAATGCCCCGTGCAACTTAAGTACCTGTATTACAACTAGCCTAAGAATAGGACTAAAACTAAATATACATAATATAAATAACAATAAAAAAATAACTAGTCTATAAAAACAAAATATATGAAATTGAATAAAATATTAAGTTGCTGAAATAATTAAAATCCAGTAATACATTCTCACATTCGATGAGTCTTACTGTGGTTTCCTACAAAATACTCATACTAATCCTCCTCTTGGTAAATAAATAAAATATTAATTAAATGAAAAAAATAATCTGTTTTCTGTTTTGAAAATATAAAAGGAATTCAATATTTTCTTTGTTTAGTAAGTAGGAAATTAGTAGAAGGATATAAAATTAGAGTAACTTTAATATATTATTAGTGTAAAGTTTTTACACTGTCAATTAATTTTTTGTATACACAAAAAGTATATTAATAGAATGCACGAGAGGTGCTCTAACTTATATATAATAAGATAAGCAAAGGTGTGATGCCAAATGTAAAAAAAAATACTAATGGTTACCAAAACAGATCAATAGTGCTTTTACACTAGCCAAACTCCTCAAATGTTCCATCAAAGAAAGTAAAATCACTCTAAAGAACGAACAAAATTTTGCTATGTAAAAAAATGACGTCTTGGTATCCCCTATCAATTAAAGGCTGAGAATGTGCATAACTCTGTTAATGAGTTATAATTTTATTTTATTAAGTGACAAATGATTATTGGTACAAAGAATATAACAGAAAAGTGGAACAGAAGATTTTCATCCCTAAACAACCCTGCTTCTAATTCTAGTACCTTCCTCGCGTCTAAAACTAAAGTCCCTTTGATCCAACGGTTCCTAAACAACTCTGCACTATCATAAATTAAACAAAACCAATCTCTCTACAATGACAAAACCAGTAATCATTTTTAGCTGCAACCAACTACATTATTTCAGTAATTGTTCAACCCAAAAACTACTATCAACTAATTAATTTCACCATATGCATGACTTTTAATATAGTTAATGTAAAGGGTTTAATTGATATGTATAGTGAGTGTAAAGAATTTTACATTGACAATCAATCACAAATCATTCTATATGTGATTGATTGATAGTGTAAATTTTTTACACAGACAGTATATCAAAATTAAACTCTTTTTGTGTAAAAGTCAAATATTTTTAATAATTAATAATATATGATTGTTTGAGTGTAAAAAATATTCACATTGCATTATACTGACTTGGGGGAGGTCATGGCAAACAAAGTCCTCCGCCTCTACTTTCAGTTTCAAGTCTGAAATTGGAGTTACTGGTGCGCATCTATTCAATCCAATCTCTAGTGGTTTTTGCACTTTTTTATTTTTAGGATTTTTTTCGATAAGTAAAGATTTCATTAAAAATTATCTAGCTATAGCATCATAGAGGATAATCTCCCCAACTTTTAGGAAGGGTTGAAGGCAACCTACACTATCATTTGCTTGCAACTAGATGTAAGGCCAATACAAAATTTCCAAAAAATACATCCATCACTCCAGTTTGTGCTACAACCTTAAACATACACCCTTCTTTGAGATGCAGCAAGCCAATACAACATAAAACATACATGTAAAACATTGTTGACACCCTTCCCTTTGACAACAAATACCTTTAAACACTTCAATTCACCAAAACATAAAACACCTATAACTCACAACAAAGCTAAACATCTAGACAATAAGCTTGCTGCACATCTGGACAAACAGGTGGACCCCTTTTATTGTAGTTCCCTGTACCCCATAGCAGGCATGATTCACGTTGGACAATTCTTTGCAGCAAACCATGTGTTTTCCATTCATTCCAACTATACCTTTGTAAACCCATATAGCAGTTAGCATACATCAGTATTACTCCACTATGGCATGACATGCTGCAGGTTTGGAAGATTTCAATCTCCTTTTATTTCCATCTTCCTTTCTTTTGTATTGTAAAAATGGCCCATTTCACAGCAAGACGGTTTCTTCCCACTATTTGGTGAATTTTCAAATGTGAACAACCACCTTTAATAGCAATGCAGTCGTAACCATCATATTGGTCCCATCATTTCCAGCATATCACCATTGCAGGTTGCATCCCATTATTTAGACACTATTTCCAGACATCAAACATTTGTTCAAAAGAAATCTCCTTTTCGTATGAACACAATGATGGGTTTCTAGCAAAAAAAGAATCATGTCTAACCACATGCTTTTACCCATATATAACCGAAAACCCCATACCAATTCATGATGAAAATAGAATGCGGAAGCATACCTGAGTTTGCCATTGGGAATCAATGATGGTGATGAGATTGAAAGTGGGTATGTGATCTTTCAATTGCAGAGCACCTAAGGTTCCCTTTTCAGGATTCTCTTTTGATGGGGATGAAGAGAGATGAGAACAGAAAATGTTCTTCTGCATGTTCTGTAAGTCCTCTACAAATTGGGGACCATAACCTCTTTATATAACTTTTGGCAGTTACATCATAAGTTTCAATATTTCTAATTTGGCCCCTCATCAAATTAGAATATTGCTTATGGTATCTACACAATAACTTTCATGATAATTATGCCCTTAGCCATAAACTTTATATTAAATAGACCATTTTAATTTTGGCTAATTAAATAATGGCCCTAATACATTTAAACATTACATATGTGATCCAAAAAATCTAACAATCTCCCACTGGTCACATATGTATCCTTACAAATGTGTTAGACTTTATGAGCTCAAAAATGCCATTATATACTTTGGGCATATCCAAATAATCTTGTCCATTAGTAGTATCAATACATAGAACCAAAGCGGTTTTCTTCACATCAATCATAACTAAACCCATCAATGATTACTAATATTGACACAACTAAATGACATAGACTCATCCTGAAATGTGTAGCATGAAAATCACATGAAGCTGGCCTATATATGTCAATTTTCAACTGGTGCTACTTTATCTTAGTGAGATCATTCAATAACCTTATTGTACAAAGTATAATGAACTGAATATCAAACTTTATATTTGATCAGAAAAATATCCAAATACAAAAGTATGCATACTTAATATCAAATATAGAATACAAAATACATAAATGACTAACTCCCACTAAACCAAAGATTCCTCAAACTGTAAAACACCCATGTGAGCAGTGTGCTCATAAAAGACCTTGTGTGGAAGACCCTTTGTAAGAGGATCCGCTATCATGAAGTTTGTCCCTAAGTGTTCTATGAAAATCTGTCCACTTTGTACCCTTTCCTTAACAACTAGGAACTTGATATCAATGTGTTTTGACTTGGTCGAGCTCCTATTATTGTTGGAATATAAGACGGCTGATTTGTTGTCACAGTATAACTTAAGTGGTCTTTCAATTCCTTCCACAATTCGCAGCCCACTGACAAAGTTCCACAGCCAAATCCCATGGTTAGATGCCTCATAACATGCTACAAATTATGCTGCCATGGTGGATGAAGCAACAAGAGTTTGCTTGGCACTGTGCCAAGAAACCGCACCACCAGCCAACAGATAGATATAGCCTGAAGTGGATCTCCTACTATCTTGGCATCCAGCAAAATCGGAGTCAGAATACCCAATGATCTAACCTCCTATATGTGAGCATATAATCCTTTGTTCTCTTTAAATACCTCATAACCCTCTTGGCTGCTTTCCAATGATCCATTCCTGGATTGCTTAAGTATCTGCCTAACATCTCAACAATGTATGCTATATCCGGACGCGTACATACTTAAGCATACATTAGACTCCCTACAGCTGATGCATAGGAAATCTTCTGCATTTCCTGAATTTCTAAGTTTCCTTTAGGGCACTGATTTAGACTAAATTTGTCTCCCTTAGCAATTGGAGTATCCCCTGGTTTACATTCCTGCATGCCAAACCTTTTAAGTACCTTATCGATATACCTCCATTGTGACAATTCTAGAGTACCCCGAGATCGGTCCCGGTGTATCTGAATTCCTAATACAAAGGAGGCGTCACCAAGATCTTTCATTTCGAAGTTTCTTGATAGAAATCTCTTGGTTTCATGCAACACGCCTATATCATTAGTGACAAGCAGTATGTCATCAACATATAAGACCAAGAAAATGTACTTTCTCCACTGAATTTGTGATACACACAATCGTCAACAACATTCATCTCGAAACCAAATGAGAGAATTACTTGATGAAACTTGTGGTACCACTGACGAGACGCCTGTTTTAGCCTATAGATGGATCTTGTCAGTTTGCAAACCATATTCTTTGGGTCTCCCGACACAAAGTTTTCTGGCTGCACCATATAGATTGTCTCATCAATGTGGCCATTGAGAAACGTCGTCTTGACATCCATCTGATGGAGCTCCAAATCATAATGTGCAACAAGAGCCATGATTGTCCTAAAATAGTCTTTTGATGAAACCGAAGAGAAAATCTCTTTAAATTCAATCCCTTCCTTTTGGGTATAGCCCTTAGCCACAAGACGAACCTTATACATCTCCACATTACCTTTGGAATCCCGCTTGATCTTAAATATCCATTTGCAACCAATGGGTTTTACACCTTCTAGTAATGGGACAAGTTCCCAAACCTTATTGTCTTGCATGGACTTATATTCCTCATTCATCGGTGCAGTCCACTTTTCTGAGTTGGAATCTTGCATGGCTTGATGGAAGTTGATTGGGTCTTCTTCCATCATACCATTATTTTCCTCATGTTCATGGAGAAATACCATGTAATCATCTGGAATAGCACTTCTCCTTTCTCTAGTGGATCTCCGCAAAGGTATTGGCTCTTGAAGCACTGGTTCTTGAGGATCTTGAGTTTGTTCTTCATTAACAACCAGAACATTTTGAACGGGAGATTGAACAACAATGTCTTGTAGAGGTTCCGAACTTTCTTCATCAAAAGCAACTGTATGAATCGGTTCTGGAATTGTCATTGAATCATCCTCTAAGACAAAGTCTCTAACCTTATTCTTCCCCCCAAACTCAATATCCTCAAAGAACGTGGCAGTTCCCGTCTCAAAAATTGTCTTAAATTTGGGATCATAAAATTTATAGCCACTGGATCTTTCAGAATAACCAATAAAGTAGCTGCTTACTGTTCGGGATTCCAGTTTCTTTTCATTTGGCCTATAAGGCCTTGCCTCGGCTGGACATCCCCATATATGAAAATGTTTCAAACTAGGCTTTCGCCCAATCCAAAGCTCATAAGGTGTTTTGGCAGCTGCCTTGGTTGGCACTCTATTTAGAATGCAAGCTGCAGTCTTTAATGCCTCTCCCCAGAGTGACTCTAGCAAGGTAGAATGACAAATAATACTCCTTACCATATCCTTAAGAGTCCAGTTTCGTCTTTCAGCCACACCATTCATGCTAGGTGACCCCGGCATGGTGTACTGTGGGACGATTCCACATTCCTCTAGGTACTTGGCAAAAGGTCCCGGATGTTGTTCACCTGAACCGCCATATCTGCCGTAGTATTCACCACCATGATCAGATTTGACACTCTTAATTCTTTTGTTGAGTTGATTCTCAATTTCAGCCTTAAATGATTTGAACACATCCAATGATTGAGACTTTTCATGTATAAGAAATAGTTATGCATATCTAGAGTAATCATCTATGAATGATATAAAATATTGTTGACCATTCCATGAAGGTGTAGAAAATGGCCCACAAATGTTCGTATGTATCAATTCTAAGACGTCCGTAGCTCTATATGCACCTAATTTCTTTGTTTTGGTCTGTTTACCTTTAACGCATTCAACACAAACATAAAAGTTCGTGAAGTCAATGCAAGGTCAAGATCCATGCAGCCAAGAACAATTTCGTAGGAGAAGGGGGTTGTTCTATCCTTAATGCAAGGTCAAGATCTATGCGGCCAAGAACAATTTCCATGTTCTCTTTCCAGTCCTTAAAATTTGTACCATTAAGGACCGGAACCGAATTCAGATTAGCAGATATTGAAGCAATAGTAGCTGAAAAGAGAACGAAATAAATAACATAAATATACTCACATCATAATAAAAAATCAATCATCAATATGTTCAAATAATGGTATAACCCATCTCAAGATACCTAGTGCACCATTAATATCAAGCCTTTGGGACAGTAATATTAGTTGCTAGTGGTACTCTTATTGTAATGATCAAACATTGATAATAAAACATGTTAAACAATAAACCCATCTTTGGATTGATTTATTATTCACATGTAAAAGCTTATAATTATCACATGTTTATCATAACAGGTGTGTATGCAATCCGGCCAAGTATTAACCTTCCTTTGGGCCGATTAATACTCGCATGGATAAACACACACACACAAACATTTAACATTTTTTATGAACAATCTACACAAGAGAGGTCCCTTTGACGACTTTTGATTCAATTGGCTCATTTAAAATGCCAAACAATTGTATAAAATATACAAACTATAACCAAAATTTGAACACTAATGTACCATATCCGAATTTCAGAAAGAAAAGAAAAATTATTTGTCATGGCCGTGAACAGTGTCACGGCCTCCCCGTGATGCTCTCTGAGTGATGCGTAATTGCAGCAACATAATTGCCACAGCATGAAATATTCATGGCCCCTGACCATGACAATTGCTGAACAAACATACCCAAGAAAAAAAAAAAAAAACCCCAAAAATAATTCCAGAAATTGTTCCAAAATTATGCCCAAATCATGATAGTCTCACATTTGCATATGGATATTAACATTTTCATGGTTGGAATATGCTTACTCATATGTACCTGATGCGCAAACAGTTTCGAGAAATATGCTTTCTCGCTCAATCATGGAAGATCAATTGGAGAAGTGTTATTCCAATAATAAATTGGAGAAATACAATTGCGCAGAGGAGCGTCGAATTCGACGCCAAGAAGAGGCAGAAGATGAGGGTAAAAACAAATATTGAATATGTCATTATCCTAATTTTGGAACCCTAATTTCAAATTTTCCAAAATCACACATGAATCAAGTATGGGTGGCTTTGATACCACTTGATGAGATTCTAACAAACAAGAATTGTGCCTAACCACATGCTTCTACCCATATATAACCGAAAACCCCATACCAATTCATGATGAAAATAGAATGCGGAAGCGTACCTGAGTTTGCCATTGGGAATCAACGATGGTGTTG
Source organism: Ammopiptanthus mongolicus (assembly GCA_039655645.1). Lineage (NCBI taxonomy): Eukaryota > Viridiplantae > Streptophyta > Magnoliopsida > Fabales > Fabaceae > Ammopiptanthus > Ammopiptanthus mongolicus. The sequence continues at coordinate 51,080,389 of CM077350.1, forward strand.
AGATTGAGAATGGATATGCGATCTTCCAATTGCAGAGCGCCTAAGATTCCCTTTTCAAGATTCACTTCTGATGGGGATGAAGAGAGATAAGAGCAGAAAATGTTCTTCTGCACGTTCTGTAAGTCCTCTACAAATTGGGGACTATAACCTCTTTATGTAACTTCTGACAGTTACATCATAAGTTTCAATATTTCTAATTTGGCCCCTCATCAAATTAGAATATTGTTTATGGTATCTACACAATAACTTTCATGACAATTATGCCCTTAGCCATAAACTTTATATTAAATAGACCACTTTAATTTTGGTTAATTAAATAATGGCCCTAACACATTTAAACATTACATATGTGACCCAAAAAAATCTAACACACAACAGCTAAGCATCTCATTGCTTCACCAAAGTATGAATCATGTAGTATTTTCATTCCCTTCACCAACAAGAGTTTTGAAGCTTTCCTTTGTAGTTTTCACAAGCTTGCTAACTTCTCCTCATAAACAAGAATTCCTTCACCTTTTCTTTGGCTGAAAAGCCCATTCCGAATTACACCTATACCAAATAACCTTCACTTGTAGTATTTTATTGATTCCTGGAAGAAACCTGAAAAACAAACAACACCAAAGACAAACACTTTGGCTGCAATATTAGTTAGACAATTTAGTCCCATTTTCATTACAAAAATCTCCTCATATATTAATTTTATCATGCCTTTCAAAACCTGTGAAACACAATCAGCATTGCACAAATCAAACATTCGAGTAATAAAACTACATGCAGCATACCAATCCTGTGGTACCTATACAGATCGATTCAACTAGATCATGTCATATGGGTAAAATTTACCCTCTTACATCCACATAATCCATTTTCCTTCCATTTGAGAGCCTTCTTTTGCTAGTGAGTCAGCTATATATGTCATTTGCCTCTCAGTTTTTGTGCTCAAAATCAACCTTCAATATCATTAAAATGTTTCCTAATTTATTGCACAAAAACCTCAAACTCCAAGGACATTCATCCCTCTTTTTCACCCAAGCCAGAGCATTAACTGAATCTGACTCAACAATGAGCTCCTTATCTAATAACTGTAACACCCCGATTTTTCATGCTTTCTAAGGACGATAAACTCAATTAATGAGTTTATATTTTTATCTGTGCTTTAGAAAATGATTTTGGAAAAACTAAGATCACAGTCTTGTTTTATAAAATCGTAGGATCTTTCGGTTAAGTTTTGGGCCGAAAACTCGAACGAAAACCGATCTACGTTTTTCAGATGATAGTGTTTTCTACTATCACGACTTAATCTGGACTAACGAACGAAACCATTAGTCTTAGAATACATTCCTCTATCTTTTTCCTAAAATGTGTCCTGACGTCCAAAATATAAATAATATTTTATATTCGGGCCGATAATCGATCGAGGAGACGATTCGAGCTGTCTTAGGGTTTTTCGAGACCCACGATCAGATGTTTTTCATACCAAAATTGTATCAAGTAATTTGAGGAATTCATACGAGTGTCGGGACGATTCCAAATATCGGGATGTGAATTGACCAAATTGCCCTTGGTTAATTTTATTACCAATTTACCTTTCCTATTATTAAACTAATAAAACCTAAATATCTAACCACTTTTACTCTCAACCTCTCACTTTTCTTCTCTCATTTTCGGCAGCCCCCTCCCCCAAAGTCACCTCATCTTCTTCTTTTCTCTTCCTTTCTCTTCTTTCTCTTTTCTTCTCAAAACCACCATTGTTGAAGGCCAAAAGCTTGAGTTTTTGTGGAGTAATCTTCACCAATCTTGGAGGAAAGCTTCATAGGAGGTAGTAGTTCAACTCTATCTCTCTCAATCTCTCTTTTCTCTCCTTATATTTTCATGATCAAGGATGTTAGGGTTTTGTCCCTAAAATCTTTGAAAATCCATGAAAAATTGTAGGAAAATCGTATCCGTACCAAACCAGTTTCTATGGCCTAGGTTCATGACGTACTTGTATGATCTAAGAGCTTAGAGCCACGAAATCCCTCTAGCTATGTTTTCTAGGTAGGGGCCGAAACCCCCTATGGGTGTAGGGTAGGGTTTTGGTTGGTTTTTGATGATCTGATCTGATATCTAGGGCTGTCACACTTAGTTAGGGTGTTATCCAGAAAATGAGAAATTTTGGAGCTCCCTAGCTATTTTTAGCGTAGTAGAGCCGAACCCTAGGGGTGGTGCATTAGGAGAAATCTTCGTTTTGTAAGTTAATGCCGATATGTTTTACGTGTATGTAGTGATCGGCAGCGTGTTGAGAAGAGGAACAAGTTGATCGGGTGTTCTGAGTTGAGCTGGAAGCTACAAGAGGTAAGGGGATAAACCTGAGGAATTCCATTTCCGACAGCTATGTGCTGCATCGGTGTTTGTATTGTATTTGTATTGTATTTAAATAGTTATATCATGATGTTAGTTGATTTCTTGATTGACTGTTGTTGATTGGAATATGCATTGATGTGCTGATGTATTGATGTAATTGTTGATATAGTTGAATGCATGTTATACTTGCTGAATGGTTATATGGATGTAATGTGTGCCCTGCTGTGGGATCTAGGCATTAGAGGACCTAATTTTGATTAGGATCCGACATCGTGTAACTTAAAAGCTTTAAAAGTCTGAAATGTGTTTTGATAAGGAAAAGTGAAGTTTAAAAGCAAATAGGGCATTAGAAACCTTCAATATGTCTTAATTTGATAAGAAAATCCTTTTGAGTAATGTGGTTTCCGAAGTCATACTGAGTTTATTCAAGAAAAATGAGTTTGTGCAAGTTTTGTTTTAAGTTCGTATTTTACCGAAAAACAACGAAAGAAAAAGAAATGGTCTCTGGACCAAGTTTTGTTTTAAGGAAAACCGATCCCGATGACTTTGTGTAAGTATCGGAGATTTTGGGTTTTTGGTTTTCGAGTTTTCAAGGAAAGTGGTTTTAAAGCTTAAAGCTTAGAAACTAGAAACCGAGACGTCGGGGTTCTAGGGTTCTGCAGAACACGTGGATCAAGGATCCGTGTTAGTCGTGGTCCTGTCGGCTTAGGGACAATCTTTGTGGTCCTGTAAGCTTGAGGATGTTTTTATGATCTTGAATCCAACGTCCTTGACTGGTGCATCGGTTAGGGGTGTTGGGATTTAAGTTGTTTTTGGGCTAAGTGTCCTGTTTTGAGAAAATGTGTTCTTGAGGCTTAAAGAGTCTAAGACATTATGGTGGTTGTTAGCGTTGATGCTACAACGAGGAAATATTGATGCGACAAAGATCCATTATCGGAAACTAGATAGGTTTCTCATGCATTAAATGCGGGGCAGACGTGCCGTGATACGGGGGACCTTGATAAACAGGGAGAACCTGAGATGACTTACTTGTCATAACATTGTGCCTTGATGGACAATGGTGTCATACGTGTTCTGGGAACGTATTGTGCCTTGAGTTGGACAATGCAGTATGACCGTTTTCTTGTGGAGTACTTCTGATTGCGCCCCATGTGAGAATCGCGTAGTGTCATGGGATTCAAAGTACTCGTTTTTGGGCCAAATATTGGAGCCTGATCAGCTCATTTCGAATGGTGATGGGATTTCCGGAAATCTAGTAATCTAGTGTGAATATTGAGATATATGGAAGTGCCATGCATACGTTTAGGAGATAACGTTGATTGTGGGGTACGAAACCCTTGTGCATTTACTGCCTTTTGTATTTAATGATATATGCCATGTTATATGATGATTTGGGTCTGTTGTGTGGATTGGGCATATAGTTGTTGTTTATGGATTCATATATTGGTTTCTCACCCTTGCATGTTTTTGGACGAGTTGTCCTTGGATATATATTGTATCGTGTTTACAGATGGAGCCAGAGCCGGATCACCTAGCGCACTCCGGGATGCGCGTCCTAGCGTTTGATCGAAGGACAGACCCAGCCGCGTGGGTTATCCACCCAGGGGTGGAAAGTGCGGCGTATACTGGACCAGTTTGCACTGTAAGCGGAACGACGGAGACGGGACCGCGGAAGAGTACTCGGACAGTGGAGACCATCCAGGTGCCTCTCCCTCCCATCGGGCTGATGCTGCAGGCCCTTATGGAGCAGGGTGTGATCGAGTCGGTCGCCCCCGCTGCACAGTCCCCACAGCAACAGCTACCCCAGACGCCTCCCCCGCCTTTTGTTTTGGTAGCGGGCGAGCACGTCGTGGAAGATGTGGAGGAAGAGGAGGAGGAGGAGGAAGACCCTGAGGAGGATCCTCAGGAAGACCCGGAGGATCATTCTTCGGATGCTTCCGATCCCCATCCACAGGGGAACGGGAATGTAGGTTCCCAGAGTTCTTCCTCTGGTTCCAGCATTGGACTTCCCTCCGGGGGATTGTCCAATGGTTTCCATTAGTCGGACCAGCTTAGGGTGTAGACCTTTTTTTTTGAGGCAGTGGTTTTTGGGTAGTCTGTTAACGGCTACTGATGGCCATAGGTTTTAGAGATATGGTTCCAGACTGCCGCTGCCTAGTTTTATAGCTTTTTAGAAAGTTTAGTAATCATTCGTTCTTTTGTAAAGGGGCTTGTTGTCCATTATATATATGTATATATATATATATATATATATATATATATATATATATATATATATATATATATATCTTGTTCTAATTATTGTATATGAGTAATCCTGTGTTATCTGGAGTGGTGTTCATACGTATAATTAATGAGAAAATTTTTGGTCACGATTTCCAGAATCTGCTTACACAAAAGATATATTTTTCCGAAAGTAAAACCAGCGAAATTTTATTTATCGTTTCATTAAGGGTTTTGAGTTACAAAAGTGGCACTGGGTTTGAGGGTGTCACATTAGTGGTATCAGAGCTGGTCGAGTCTTTCGGGAATCCTTGGGGAAATAGGTCTGTTGTGTTTGCTGTTGTGTGATCTCTGTATTCGCGAGGCGAAAGTGATTCTCGTCGCGAGCCCGAGAAGTTTCTTAGGGCATGTTCTCTGTCTCGCGTAGCGAATGGGAATTCGCGTCGCGAGGCAGGGAGATGATGCCCTGTTTCTCGAGTATGTTCTCTGCGTCGCGTAGCGAAATGGATTTCGCGTCGCGAGGCAGAGGGGGGGAGTTGCATGTTCTCTGGATCGCGTAGCGAACCAAAATTCGCGTCGCGAGCCAGAGAAATAGTGCCCTGTCTCTCAGGTAGGTCCTCTGCGTCGCGTGGCGAATTGAGTTCGCGTCGCGAGACAGAGGAGTGGAGTTGCATGGCCTCTGATTCGCTAAGCGAAATGTATTTCGCGTCGCGAGGCAGAGAAGCTTTCTAGATGTGTTCTCTGCATCGCGTGGCGAATGGGATTCGCAACGCGAGGCCGAGGAGTGGTGTCTCGGACACGACCCCTGTTTCGCGTAGCGAACTGGATTTCGCGTCGCGAAGCAGAGGGCATGTTTTCTTATCGCGAGGCGAAGGAACTTTCGCGTCGCGAGGCCGAGAGTTATGTAGGCTTCCAGGATCGCGAGGCGAATGAGTGTTCGCGTCGCGAATCCGAGGAGCTGTTCCTTGTTTCTCAGGCAGACTCTTTGGTTCGCGTAGCGAATATGTTTCGCGTAGCGAATCTGTTTCGCACAGCGAAACCAAGGGTTGAGATGTTACTACTCTTGGATATGTTGTATGTTTATAACTGCTTATTTGCTTTATTTTCTGGTTGCCATTTGACTAAATTTCGGCCTTGTAGGTCTGATATGGAACTAGAAATTGGAGCAGAGGCAGGACGTGGACGTGGACGTGGACGTGGCCGTGGACGTGGTCGCGGTCGGGGAGCTGGTGTCCAAGCTGAGGATGTTGCTGGAGCAACTGGAATGGATTTTGCTGCTCAGGCGATGGCTAATATGGCTGCGGCTATTGCGGTCCAAACTGCAACCATGAACGCCCACAATGCTCAGGAACAACTCCGTGCTGACCAGGCCGCTGAGGGTCGAAGCTTGACTACTTTCAGGCGTCAGAATCCGCCACAATTTTCTGGTGACGTGGATCCTGAGAAAGCTAATCTTTGGATTCATGAAGTTGAGAAAATTTTTGAGTTGATACGTAGTCCCGAAGAAGTGAAGGTGCCATATGCCACATTCCTACTGATAGGAGATGCGGAGTATTGGTGGAAAGGAACGAAACAACTACTGGAGGCAAATCACGAGGTAATTTCGTGGACGCTGTTTAAGGATCGCTTTTTGGGAAAATATTTCCCTCAGAGTGCAAGAGCAGAGAAAGAGCAAGAATTCTTGCGACTACAACAGAGAGATATGTCAGTCGGAGAATATGCAGCTAAATTCGAATCGTTGGCCAAGTATTTCCGTTTCTTTCAGAATAACCCTGAGGAAGAATGGAAATGCGAAGCTTTTGAGAGAGGACTGCGGTATGAGATAAAAGAGTCGGTCCTACCGCAAGGAATTAGAAATTTTCAAGCGCTCGTTGAGAAAAGCAGACAAATAGAACTAATGAAGCGTGGGAGAGACAATAGAGGAAACGTCGGAGGACCTTTCCGATTCAAGGGTCAATCTCAGGACCAGAGAGGGAAACAGATTCAGAAGAAACCATATTCTCGACCACCTGGGAACTTCCAGAAGCAACCTTATCGACCTATTGCTCGTGCATCGGGCAGTGGAGGTCAAGGAGGGCAAAACCAAGGGAGGAAATGTTTCAAGTGCGGGGATTCATCGCATTTGGCAAACAACTGTACTGTGAGGAATGACCATTGCTATCGTTGTGGACAACCAGGTCATTTTGCCAGGGATTGTAGAGCCCAGAATCCAGTCCAAACTGCGGACAGGAGTGGTGGAGCCAAACGACCGACGGCTAGGGGAAGAGTTTATACCCTGAGTGGTGCTGAGGCTTCGAACTCCGAAGATCTGATACAGGGTGTGTGTGACATAGACGGTAATCTCTTATTAGTGCTCTTTGATTCAGGTGCAACCCATTCATTCATTTCTATGGATTGTGTGAAACGTTTAGAGTTATCTGTTTCTTCCTTGCCATTTGATTTAATTGTTTCTACACCCACTACTGAACCTGTTGTTGTGAATTCTATATGTCTAAACTGTCCTATTGTTATCCAGGATAGACATTTTCTTGTTAACTTAATATGTTTGCCTTTAATACAGTTAGATGTAATTTTGGGCATGGATTGGTTATCTTCCAACCAGATCCTATTGGATTGTGCACATAAAACCCTAGTTTTTCCTAGTACTGAGATTTCTGGATTTTTAACCGCCAACCATGTTAGAACTTCTTCGAAAGAAGGAGATCCGAAATACGTGCTTTTAACCAACTTTGAAGTCGAGGGGAAGACCGAGCTGAGTCAGATGCCTGTTGTGAGGGATTTTCCCGAGGTGTTTCCAGAGGATGTTCCAGGTTTGCCACCTGTGAGGGACATAGAATTCTCCATCGATCTGATCCCAGGAACCGGACCGATATCGATAGCTGCATATCGAATGTCGCCTACTGAGCTTGCTGAGTTAAAGACACAAGTCGAGGACTTGTTATCCAAGCAGTTCATCAGACCAAGTGTTTCGCCATGGGGAGCGCCGGTTCTCTTAGTGAGAAAGCAGGACGGAGGTTCGAGACTTTGTGTGGACTATCGTCAGCTGAACAAGGTTACGATCAAGAACAAGTATCCGTTGCCTAGGATTGATGACTTGATGGATCAACTGCGAGGAGCTGCTGTTTTCTCGAAGATCGACTTAAGGTCAGGATACCACCAGATTCGAGTGAAAACGGAGGATATACCAAAGACCGCTTTTAGAACTCGTTACGGACATTACGAGTATCTCGTGATGCCTTTTGGAGTGACAAACGCACCTGCTGTTTTCATGGACTACATGAATCGGATTTTTCGTCCGTTTCTTGATAAGTTTGTTGTAGTGTTCATAGACGATATTCTAGTTTATTCTAAGAATCGTGAAGAACACGAGGAGCATTTACGGCAAGTCCTTCATGTTTTGCGGGAAAAGATGTTATATGCGAAACTCTCTAAGTGTGAGTTTTGGCTTGAAGAAGTCGGATTTTTGGGTCATGTTATCACAAAACAAGGAATTTCTGTGGACCCTGCTAAGGTAGAAGCCGTACTTTCTTGGGAAAAACCAAAGACTGTAACCGAGATAAGAAGTTTTGTTGGATTAGCCGGTTACTACCGAAGGTTTATTGAAGGATTCTCTAAAATTGTGTCACCATTGACTCAATTGACGAGGAAAGACCAACCTTTTGTTTGGACTGATCAGTGTGAAGAAAGTTTTCAAAAGATTAAGGAACTTCTGACTACTTCACCAGTGCTGATACTTCCAGAACCGAGTGAACCTTATGAAGTATATTGTGATGCTTCACATCAAGGTCTAGGTTGTGTGCTGATGCAACACCGCAAAGTGGTGGCTTATGCATCACGACAGTTAAAGATTCATGAAAAGAATTATCCCACCCATGATCTAGAATTAGCTGCAGTGGTTTTTGCACTAAAGATATGGAGACACCATCTGTATGGGGCAAAATTCGATGTCTTCAGTGATCACAAGAGTTTGAAATATCTGTTCGACCAGAAGGAGCTCAATATGAGGCAAAGACGATGGATGGAGTTTTTAAAAGATTACGACTTCACATTGCAATACCATCCAGGGAAGGCGAACGTCGTGGCAGATGCTTTGAGCCGGAAAGCCGTTCATATTTCAACTATGATGGTGAGAGAATTGAAACTGATTGAAGAGTTTCGTGATCTGAACTTGGGATTAGAAATAAGTCCTAAGAAACTAAGCTTTGGAATGCTTAAGATCTCTAATGGTTTGATGGAAGAGATACGTGAACAACAAGCTAATGATGAATCTCTTCAGGAGAAAAAGGTGTTGGTGGAACAAGGGAGAGCTAGTGAGTTTAGTTTGCGAGCAGATGGAATCTTAAGGTGTAATGGACGAGTTTGTATACCCAACAACCCGGAGATGAGAAAGATGATTCTCGAAGAATCCCATAAGAGTGGATTGAGTATGCATCCTGGTGCAACCAAGATGTATCAGGACATGAAACAAAGATTTTGGTGGCCAGGTATGAAGAAACAAGTTGCAGAATACGTTGCATCATGTCTAACTTGTCAAAAAGCAAAAGTAGAACATCAGAGACCTGGAGGGATGTTGCAATCCCTAGATGTACCGGAATGGAAATGGGAGAGTATCTCTATGGATTTCGTAGTGAGTTTACCCCGAACACCAAGGAACTTTGATTCGATTTGGGTAATCGTGGATAGGTTGACGAAATCGGCACATTTCTTACCTGTGAAGACAAACTACACAGTAGCAAAGTTGACTGAGGTGTACATAAGAGAAGTAATTAGATTACACGGAATACCCTCAAGTATTGTTTCGGACCGAGATCCGAAGTTTACATCGCGTTTTTGGGAAAGCTTACACCAAGCTTTGGGGACTAAGTTACGTCTAAGTTCAGCATACCATCCCCAGACAGATGGACAAACAGAACGAACGATTCAATCGTTAGAAGATTTGCTAAGAGCTTGTGTGTTGGATAATCGAGGAAGTTGGGATGAACTGTTACCTCTGATTGAATTCACGTATAATAACAGTTATCACTCAAGCATAGGGATGGCACCCTATGAGGCTCTATATGGGAGGAAGTGTCAAACTCCTCTTTGTTGGTATCATGATGGAGAGAGCACAATTCTAGGACCCGAGGTTGTGCAAGAGACGACTGAGAAAGTCAAACAGATTCGGGAAAGAATGAGGACATCTCAGAGCAGACAGAAGAGTTATTCGGATAAGCGAAGACGACCTCTCGAATTTCAAGAAGGCGATCATGTGTTTCTGAGAGTCAATCCAACGACTGGGGTAGGTCGGGTAATGAAATCCAGAAAACTCACTCCTAAATTCATTGGACCATACCAAATTCTTCGGCGTATTGGTCCAGTAGCGTACCAAATTGCTTTACCTCCTTTTCTTTCAAATTTACATAATGTCTTTCATGTTTCACAATTGAGGAAGTATATTCCTGATCCATCTCATGTAATTGAACCTGATCAAGTACCCTTGAAAGAGAATCTGTCTTATGAGACCGCACCTGTAAGGATTGAGGACAAGAGAGTCAGACAACTGAGGGGAAAACAAATCTCTTTAGTCAAGGTTATTTGGGATGATACAACTGGAGAAGCAACTTGGGAAACTGAGGACAACATCAGAGAGCAATATCCTTATCTGTTCACAGGTATGTAATTTCGAGGACGAAATTATTTTAAGGGGGATAGTAATGTAACACCCCGATTTTTCATGCTTTCTAAGGACGATAAACTCAATTAATGAGTTTATATTTTTATCTGTGCTTTAGAAAATGATTTTGGAAAAACTAAGATCACAGTCTTGTTTTATAAAATCGTAGGATCTTTCGGTTAAGTTTTGGGCCGAAAACTCGAACGAAAACCGATCTACGTTTTTCAGATGATAGTGTTTTCTACTATCACGACTTAATCTGGACTAACGAACGAAACCATTAGTCTTAGAATACATTCCTCTATCTTTTTCCTAAAATGTGTCCTGACGTCCAAAATATAAATAATATTTTATATTCGGGCCGATAATCGATCGAGGAGACGATTCGAGCTGTCTTAGGGTTTTTCGAGACCCACGATCAGATGTTTTTCATACCAAAATTGTATCAAGTAATTTGAGGAATTCATACGAGTGTCGGGACGATTCCAAATATCGGGATGTGAATTGACCAAATTGCCCTTGGTTAATTTTATTACCAATTTACCTTTCCTATTATTAAACTAATAAAACCTAAATATCTAACCACTTTTACTCTCAACCTCTCACTTTTCTTCTCTCATTTTCGGCAGCCCCCTCCCCCAAAGTCACCTCATCTTCTTCTTTTCTCTTCCTTTCTCTTCTTTCTCTTTTCTTCTCAAAACCACCATTGTTGAAGGCCAAAAGCTTGAGTTTTTGTGGAGTAATCTTCACCAATCTTGGAGGAAAGCTTCATAGGAGGTAGTAGTTCAACTCTATCTCTCTCAATCTCTCTTTTCTCTCCTTATATTTTCATGATCAAGGATGTTAGGGTTTTGTCCCTAAAATCTTTGAAAATCCATGAAAAATTGTAGGAAAATCGTATCCGTACCAAACCAGTTTCTATGGCCTAGGTTCATGACGTACTTGTATGATCTAAGAGCTTAGAGCCACGAAATCCCTCTAGCTATGTTTTCTAGGTAGGGGCCGAAACCCCCTATGGGTGTAGGGTAGGGTTTTGGTTGGTTTTTGATGATCTGATCTGATATCTAGGGCTGTCACACTTAGTTAGGGTGTTATCCAGAAAATGAGAAATTTTGGAGCTCCCTAGCTATTTTTAGCGTAGTAGAGCCGAACCCTAGGGGTGGTGCATTAGGAGAAATCTTCGTTTTGTAAGTTAATGCCGATATGTTTTACGTGTATGTAGTGATCGGCAGCGTGTTGAGAAGAGGAACAAGTTGATCGGGTGTTCTGAGTTGAGCTGGAAGCTACAAGAGGTAAGGGGATAAACCTGAGGAATTCCATTTCCGACAGCTATGTGCTGCATCGGTGTTTGTATTGTATTTGTATTGTATTTAAATAGTTATATCATGATGTTAGTTGATTTCTTGATTGACTGTTGTTGATTGGAATATGCATTGATGTGCTGATGTATTGATGTAATTGTTGATATAGTTGAATGCATGTTATACTTGCTGAATGGTTATATGGATGTAATGTGTGCCCTGCTGTGGGATCTAGGCATTAGAGGACCTAATTTTGATTAGGATCCGACATCGTGTAACTTAAAAGCTTTAAAAGTCTGAAATGTGTTTTGATAAGGAAAAGTGAAGTTTAAAAGCAAATAGGGCATTAGAAACCTTCAATATGTCTTAATTTGATAAGAAAATCCTTTTGAGTAATGTGGTTTCCGAATTCATACTGAGTTTATTCAAGAAAAATGAGTTTGTGCAAGTTTTGTTTTAAGTTCGTATTTTACCGAAAAACAACGAAAGAAAAAGAAATGGTCTCTGGACCAAGTTTTGTTTTAAGGAAAACCGATCCCGATGACTTTGTGTAAGTATCGGAGATTTTGGGTTTTTGGTTTTCGAGTTTTCAAGGAAAGTGGTTTTAAAGCTTAAAGCTTAGAAACTAGAAACCGAGACGTCGGGGTTCTAGGGTTCTGCAGAACACGTGGATCAAGGATCCGTGTTAGTCGTGGTCCTGTCGGCTTAGGGACAATCTTTGTGGTCCTGTAAGCTTGAGGATGTTTTTATGATCTTGAATCCAACGTCCTTGACTGGTGCATCGGTTAGGGGTGTTGGGATTTAAGTTGTTTTTGGGCTAAGTGTCCTGTTTTGAGAAAATGTGTTCTTGAGGCTTAAAGAGTCTAAGACATTATGGTGGTTGTTAGCGTTGATGCTACAACGAGGAAATATTGATGCGACAAAGATCCATTATCGGAAACTAGATAGGTTTCTCATGCATTAAATGCGGGGCAGACGTGCCGTGATACGGGGGACCTTGATAAACAGGGAGAACCTGAGATGACTTACTTGTCATAACATTGTGCCTTGATGGACAATGGTGTCATACGTGTTCTGGGAACGTATTGTGCCTTGAGTTGGACAATGCAGTATGACCGTTTTCTTGTGGAGTACTTCTGATTGCGCCCCCATGTGAGAATCGCGTAGTGTCATGGGATTCAAAGTACTCGTTTTTGGGCCAAATATTGGAGCCTGATCAGCTCATTTCGAATGGTGATGGGATTTCCGGAAATCTAGTAATCTAGTGTGAATATTGAGATATATGGAAGTGCCATGCATACGTTTAGGAGATAACGTTGATTGTGGGGTACGAAACCCTTGTGCATTTACTGCCTTTTGTATTTAATGATATATGCCATGTTATATGATGATTTGGGTCTGTTGTGTGGATTGGGCATATAGTTGTTGTTTATGGATTCATATATTGGTTTCTCACCCTTGCATGTTTTTGGACGGGTTGTCCTTGGATATATATTGTATCGTGTTTACAGATGGAGCCAGAGCCGGATCACCTAGCGCACTCCGGGATGCGCGTCCTAGCGTTTGATCGAAGGACAGACCCAGCCGCGTGGGTTATCCACCCAGGGGTGGAAAGTGCGGCGTATACTGGACCAGTTTGCACTGTAAGCGGAACGACGGAGACGGGACCGCGGAAGAGTACTCGGACAGTGGAGACCATCCAGGTGCCTCTCCCTCCCATCGGGCTGATGCTGCAGGCCCTTATGGAGCAGGGTGTGATCGAGTCGGTCGCCCCCGCTGCACAGTCCCCACAGCAACAGCTACCCCAGACGCCTCCCCCGCCTTTTGTTTTGGTAGCGGGCGAGCACGTCGTGGAAGATGTGGAGGAAGAGGAGGAGGAGGAGGAAGACCCTGAGGAGGATCCTCAGGAAGACCCGGAGGATCATTCTTCGGATGCTTCCGATCCCCATCCACAGGGGAACGGGAATGTAGGTTCCCAGAGTTCTTCCTCTGGTTCCAGCATTGGACTTCCCTCTGGGGGATTGTCCAATGGTTTCCATTAGTCGGACCAGCTTAGGGTGTAGACCTTTTTTTTTGAGGCAGTGGTTTTTGGGTAGTCTGTTAACGGCTACTGATGGCCATAGGTTTTAGAGATATGGTTCCAGACTGCCGCTGCCTAGTTTTATAGCTTTTTAGAAAGTTTAGTAATCATTCATTCTTTTGTAAAGGGGCTTGTTGTCCATTATATATATGTATATATATATATATATATATATATATATATATATATATATATATATATATATATATCTTGTTCTAATTATTGTATATGAGTAATCCTGTGTTATCTGGAGTGGTGTTCATACGTATAATTAATGAGAAAATTTTTGGTCACGATTTCCAGAATCTGCTTACACAAAAGATATATTTTTCCGAAAGTAAAACCAGCGAAATTTTATTTATCGTTTCATTAAGGGTTTTGAGTTACAAAAGTGGCACTGGGTTTGAGGGTGTCACAATAACCATCACTGTTGTAAAGAGACTTCTAAACTGAACACTACGGCCATAAATTCAGCCTCATTAGAGTCTCTAATTCCAACCGAAGCTGCAAATTTTGCCTTTACTGTACCACTATCATCTCTAAGCAATTTTCCAATACCCGCTTCCCCCAGTTTGCCTCTAGAAGACCAATCCACATTCTAGCAGGTCTAGGTTTTTTTCAATTTTTCCATAAGCTCACACACTCTAGTTTTGTAACTATTTCTCCAGGGTTAAAAGGGCAGTTTTTGTCCCACCCTTTTAACCAAAACCCAAGCGTCAGTTTAATGAAATAGTTGAAGTTTTCCCAATCAGTTTTCTCCTTTTAAAAAACAACTTGATTTCTTTGATACCATATTGACCATATGACCACAAAGAACAGGAAGATCCAAAGTTTTCTTTGAAAAACTCCTTTGATAGCACCATTCCAGCATTCAAACCATTGTGTTGGCATGCTTGTTATTGGTAATTGGACACCACCATAGCAAACATTCTGTCCAAACTCTCCAGGTAAAGGAGCCATGTAGAAACAAGTGGTTGATTGTTTCCTCCTCATCTTCGCAGAAAAGGCAATATGTCTTATTTGCCTGTAATAGACTAAATCTTTTCAATCTGGTCCTTGTATTTAGTCTTTGCTATAAGACAAATCAAACTAATAATTTTGGGTTTAGGATAAGTGACTTTTTTTGGTCCAAGAGAGGCTTGTATATGCCCTATATATAGGGGAAGGGGAAAGGAGCTAACAGCGGAATCGAACGCGCAAACGCACACATGATGTCCCTACACGCTCACCAACTGAGTTGCAGTAGCGGGACTAGGATAAGTGACTTTACCCGCACTGTTTTCTGAATCAATAGTGCAACAAAGCATTATTTTTCTCAAAGTTGTTAAACTATGAATCATTGTGCTTTCCTTTCTTTATGAGTAAAATCATAATTTAGTATAATGTTTATCTGACCATTCATTAGTCTATACCCTAAGCTATAATCTTGTCACTTAGTTGGATTGTTCGAGAGACCGAAATAACATATTCTTTACCATGACCGGCTTGGCCTCTTATCAATCATGCAAGTTTGTGACAACTAACTCTGATTAATTTTCCCTAGTGGTTCCTCAATCAATTATGCTCCACTCTCACGTGCATTAAGTATTTATTACTTCTCACAACATTTTATTTGCTAAAACTAATGGTGTGCTCATGTTGAGTAGCAAAAGCATGGACACATTTTTTGTATAAGAAAGGGTAATGTTACATACAGTATAAAAAAACAATAAAGTTACAGTGTTTTTTTTAATATATTTTAAATTTTGCTAACAAGTGTCCAATGCGGAGTAATCAAAAGTAGATTTTTTTATATTAAAAAGTTGTGTATAATTAATGATTTATTTAATATATTTGAGAATTCAAAAATTGCATTTCCTAATAAACATTTTTCATATCTTAGCAAGTTTTTAGATATTTGTTAACAAAATCCATATTTTTATTGAAAAATTATATATTCTCATTAAACATATTCATAATAGTCTTCATAATATACCTCATAATTTAATATCTGAAAAGTATAAAAATATTAAATATTTTATGGTTTAATGAACTTTTTAGACTCTAAAAACAATGTGAGTTTCAGTTTTGGTCTTCACATTTTTCTTAGGTTTTGGTCTCTGCAACTTTCAAAAGTCTGTTCTTTAGTCCCTGCTGTTAGATGTCTTTCATTAAATGCTGACACGCCTAACGATGTGCCACATCAACAATTAGGGGCGGAGCCGAAAATTTCATGTGAGAAGGGTCACAACCAAATATATATATATACATAACATTGAAATAACAATAAAACATTAACTAACATATAAAAGCAAATTATATGAAACGAAATTGATATATATATATATATATATATATATATATATATATATATAAAATTAGAATTTACTTGTTATGCACTGTACTTTACACGGTCAATCAATCACAAATCATGATATATGAGTGACTTTTAAGATAGTCATGAGAAGAGTCAAACATTTTCACTGATCTGACAATTTATGATTGGTTGACAGTGTAAAAAATCTTTACACTGATAGTACATACCAATTAAATTCATATAATTAACAACTTAACATAATATAAATTACTCGAACATATTTATAGTCAACTTAAATACATACTAAGATACATTTTCTTCATATTTTATGATCTGAAGTTAATTGGTAGTTGATAAACTTGAGAGAGGCCATGACAACCAAAGGCCTCCCCCTCCCTTCGCCAATGTCGGCATTGCCACGTGGAATAAATTGATAATTTTGAATGACACGTTGGATTAAAAAATATAATATTTATATTTATAATATTTTATAGCTATTAATATTATTCTTTGAGTTTAATTGCTATATACTGTCAGTGTAAATTTTTTTTACACTGACAACTAATCAGAAGTCATGGTGTGTGTGACTTTTAAGGTAGTTAGGATAAAAGTCCAACACTTTAGCTTATGTGGCAAATTCTGATTGGTTGTCTGTGTAAAAAATCTTTACGCAGACAGTGTATACCAATTAAATCCTTATTCGTTATTATATAACTTTTAAAATATTTAATTTTTATAATATAATATGAATATTATTTTTTTTATAAAATACTAATATATTATTAATAAAAGGCTAATTTCAAAAAAATATCATTATATTAAATATAAAATATTTTAACATTTTATATATAATAAATCATAATAATTATTAAAAATTACTTAAAATAAAATAATATTATAAAATTCCACTTGGAATTAAGAAACATTTATTTATTTCATGTGACAGTGTTGATATGGCACGCTGTTAGCCACATCATCACTTAATGAGAGACATCTAACGACAGGAACTAAAAGCAAACGTTTGGAATTTACAAACACCAAAACCTGAGAAAAAAGGTGCAACACCAAAACCAAAATTAACCCACTTTACTGGGATTAAAAATTTCATTAAGCAATTATTTATTTATTTATTAGAAGAATTGTTATTAGGATATGAAATTTTTATCTTAAGATATTTTTTAAACTTTTTATATAAAATCGTATAGTTTGTATTTGGATAGGGAGAATTATGCATCATTTTTAGGAGCAATATTATTAGTCGAACAAAGTTTGACAACTTTTTAACAACTTTGCTTACCGTTATAAAAATTAAGGATTCAATCGTGATACATCCTTAGTGTAAAAGAAATTTACTTTGTCAACTACTCATATACGAACATATCATTAAAAATATTTTACTTTTTTTTATTATAATTAATTAAAAGTTCACTTACAAAGTGATGTGTATTTGAGTAATAGCGTGATACTTATAATTTATCAAAATTAAATTAAAAGTTTAATTGTTATGCATTGACAGTGTAAAGTTTTTTTATACTGTCAATCAATCATCAATCATGGTATGGATGACTATTGAGATAGTTAGGATAAGAATCAAAAAAATATACAGACATGATAATTTTTAATTAGATGTCTATATAAAAAATTTTTACATTATCAATATATAAAAATTAAACTCTTAAATTAAAAAACAAAGATGTTCCAAAGTTAGGAGAACAAATATTTACGAAACTTTTTCCTTTTCCAAGTCTTCTGGGACACGAATGCGAATGCCAATTTCAAGGCACAGAATAAAAAAAATGTTTGATTTACTTTGTTTTCCTATAAATCATGCTGGCAAGGTTCGCTCGCTTGAACCATAATGGAAGATTGCTTCTTCTTCTACGCATGGATAGAAAAAAAAGTTGCTTTAAGTTTTGCTCTAATTATTATGAGAAGCAAAAATGGAAGGAAACAACATACACAGTGTCACTGTGACAGCTATGATAGGAGTAGAGTCGGGTATATGGATCAGGATTCGCGGACAGTCCATTTAAATCGCAGCCCGCACGGGCCTGGATTAGACAATTTTCAGGTCCATTTAAACATGGGCTATTTAAGTTCAATCCGTTTAACCAGTTGACTAAACAGACTTGGTCCTCGGACTCGCAGACCAGTCCGCGGGCTTACACATAAAAAAATAATTACTTTGGATTATGTATAGAAATAGAATGCCTTCCTTTGGATTATGTTTTGCTTTTTAACTACAATCTTACTTATGTTATGAATTATGACTTGTAGGAAAACATGAAAATATAGATGAGGTGATTGAGCCAAAGGAGGAGCCAGCTATCACTATGAGAGAGTCAAATATCATTGTTGATGTTTGATGTACTTGTTTGTGTTGGAGTATTGTTGGATTATGTTTGATGTACTTGGTAGTGTTATGGATTATGTTTGATGTACTTGTTTGTGTTAGAACATTGTTGGGATATGTTTGATTAGCGTTCAGTATGAATTGTGTCTAAGATATTATTGATTTGGATTGTGTTTGATGTATTCATGTCTGATATACTTGAGCCAAATATTACTTGCTTTGGAGAATTTTTAGATAAAATTGCATGAAAATAGTATACGCTATTAAAGCAAGTCATATTTAGACTTTACATTTATCAATTTCAGCCTTTGTAGCATAAAAAAAAGGTTTTAACTAAAGAAAATAAACAAATAAATAAAATTTAGAACCGGCCTACAAAATTTGCTCATATATTTTTTTGAGTCCGTGGACCAGTCTATTAAACCCGCGGACTATGCAGACTGGATACAGACTTGATAAATACAAGTCCATTTATTTTGACGGACTATTCAAGCCTGATCCATGTATGTGCGAACTAATACGGATCGGATCGGTCCACATACCCAGCTCTAGATAGGAGCCAATGAGTCAAACACAATATATCCCTTAGCTGGTGAAAGGAATCGCACACAGAATACCACCAACCATGTTTGCATGCTAATTAGAGATTTTCAAATTCCCACAACTAATAAAATAGTAGAATTGAAATGTTAGTTGAATTGATTAAGGTGAGATTTGGCTAGACTCTAGAGCAAAGGTTGATGGAATTCATTTTGCTTTTTTTTAATGGTGTATGAATTCGATGAAATGTATAAACCAATGTTGTAAGTCTTAATTAAGTTTTGATGTAAGAGTTGTAATACCGTTTGTGCTTCCTTTTTTATAATATTTCTTTGATTGATAAAAAAAATAAAATAGTAACAAAATTGGGTTTCTACTCTATAAATGGGTGAAAATAAGTGAAATTCAAGATCCTTTAAAAAAAACGCAAATATGAAAAATATTTTTATACACATTCATCCTATTTTATGAATTTGACATGCTTTCACTTTATAAACCCGATTTGGGTAAAGATTGAGATATTTATTTGCATTTAATTGCGTGCTTATAATAGTTACTTGCAGCAAAGTCAAATTCGTTTAATCAATTTGAGGTCATCCACTTTTGGCGGCTAAACAATGAAGTAGTAAAACAAAAGGATTGGATGACCCAAACGTGGTACGTGGATACAATCATACAATTATCAAAATGTTTTCTTCATACATTAACTGTAATATCTTAATAAAAAATGTTTATAATATATCTTCATTTGATAAAAACTATATTAGTTCTGATAATTAGTACATATTTTTCATGTAATTAAGTTTCATGAGCGACTCAAGTGAGAGAAATATATTATTATGGGAGATGAGATAAATAAATTTAGACCTTTAGATCACACATGAATGATTAAGATTATCATAAAGTCGTGTGACTTTTTTAAATAATCATATGACTGCTAACTAACTTCTAATCATGATCATCTATATATGATTTAATGATCCAAATTTATTCCTCTCATTATTACAATAATATATTACTTTCATTTGAATGGATTGTGAAATTGCATTCACAATAACATGCTCATATCACTTGAATCCTCCATTTAAGTTCCATATACGATTTTAAGTTAATATACTGAATAGTTGTTGAAACTTTCATGAAAGGTCAAAAGGACTTTTATATGCTATCTTTCAACCTAAACCAATGATGAAACGTATAGGGATAACCACGGAAACATTTATGCCTTTCAAAAAAGCAGAAGGGTTTAGAAAAACAAAACACAAAAAACAAAGTAAAACAAAAGAAAAGTAAAAGGAACAAATGGCGGCACTTCCTCTGATCACCAGAAGGGTTGTGGACTTGTGGTAATTAAAATGGGGGATTCTATCCCCTCACCCTCTCTCACTTCTAAGATAAAAAAGCAGCAAAAGAAACATCCTAAATAAAGTTTTTTTACATCCTAAATAAAGTAACATCTATCACTATCAGTTATCTTTTTTGGTAAATCTTCGAATGGATCTAACTTTTAGTGTTACCATAAATCAGTTCTTGCCAAAACAAAAATCGCATTATTATTCTCCAAAAATGGCATTATAATATGATTAAGCACTAATCCAGCTAGACACATATATCTTTCCAGGGATGTACATATAGATCAAATTGCATGCTGTAGTTCCAACTGATTTCCAAGTCATTTCTCTTATCACACTCCAGGTTCCAAGAGAGCTCTGAGCTGGGGCTAGATCATTGCTAAGAATACGTGTTGTTTAAGTAATATGGATATCCTCTAACTATGCACTTCACTTTTTCATGATAAAGTTTTAAAAGGAAAACTTTAACAAAGGAGAATAAAAGAATTTTTTTTTTAAAAAAGAAGTTTCTTTAATATTAAACGTAAATTGGATAAGTACCAAAACAAAGTGTAATGCTCAAATAATTGATTGATTCAACTAATATTTTAATACAAGAATATATTATTCGCAACCAAGTCCACAACACAACAACCCTTATCAATTTGCAGCCTCAACAACCCGATCAAACCAGTGCCAACCAGTTCATACAAAGTCAAGAAAAATGTAAATAATAATTATAAAGTTTACAAAATATTATCTTCAGAAGGTTGATCAGTTAAATGTTTTTCCCTTTTTTTATTCCCTGATTTAAAATTTCAGTGCTGTTAAATACATTAACCATTACAATTTGGTGGACTTTAACAAACCGATGCTGTTTCTGTACTTTTATTACATATATATATTTGACCACCTAATAAATATACATAATAAAATACTGTCAACCAAGTATGGTTAGATTAGAAGCATAACATTCCATGTGCATAAATATAAATTTTCCGCCAACAGATTAAAGAAAAAAATCATGGAGGCAAACACAGTCAAAAACAACCGGTTGTACATTCATCAATAACCAGCTGACCAATGTTTCATTGTTTAATTGGTTGAAAAAGGTTGAGTTTTACACGCAGGAATACAAATCACCAAATTGTTTATGGATATATATATTAAAGTATTGTTATATTATTTGTTTGTTCCGATCCGTCATCTCCAACGAAAAGTCATCATCTTCTATCTCATATTTCATCATTCATTTTCATTCCATCTGCGTTTTGAACTAAAACAAAACAAAACAACAATCACCAATTGAGCTAAATCATCATCATGGCTATTTCCCCTCAAACCTTCCCACCCCGAAAACGACGACCTTCCGCTGGGTCGTTTATCTCTCCAAAGCTAACGGACCTCAACCTTCTCCACTCACTTCTTCACCTCACAAACCAGATTTCTTCCTTCAAACCAACCAACCTCTTTCTCCTTAAACGCAGCTCATCTTCTGTCGTTCGGAAAACCAAGCTTCTCAGCGTTCTCTTCGAAGACCTGGTTCGTAGTTCAAGTACTCCTCTTTGCTTCCACTCTCTCCTCCTCTGCTTCGAGGAAATGTACATCGTGCTACACCGGATCAAAACCCTCATCGAAGATTACTCCAACGGAAGCAAATTTTCTCTCCTCGTGCAAATCGAAACCGTCGCCGATACTTTCCACAAACTCACAGGAGAACTCTCCACTCTTCTAGATATCTTCCCGGTTCAGGAGCTTGACCTCAACGACGACGTTCGCGAACTCGTTTTCCTCGTTAGAAAACAGAGCTCCGAATCGAAGCCCGTAGTTGGAGAAGATGAATCGAAGCTCCGAAACGAGGTCGTTTCGGTGCTCCAAAGGATAAAAAACGAGATCGTTCCAGATAAGGCCAACCTCGCTGCCATATTCGAGAGGTTGGAGATTCGAGATTCTTCC
The DNA here is from genome assembly GCA_039655645.1 of Ammopiptanthus mongolicus. Classification (NCBI taxonomy): domain Eukaryota; kingdom Viridiplantae; phylum Streptophyta; class Magnoliopsida; order Fabales; family Fabaceae; genus Ammopiptanthus; species Ammopiptanthus mongolicus. Next base: position 51,102,465 of record CM077350.1, read on the forward strand.
AGTTGCAGAGCGGAGATTGAAGCGTTAGAGGAAGAGATTCACAATCGGACTGAGGAGCAATCGAAATCCGAGATTGTGGCATTGATCGGCCTCATTCGATACGCGAAATGCGTCCTCTTCGGAGCTTCCACTCCGTCTTCGTCGACGGAGATTCATCGGAGGAAACAACCGTCGGAGGTGGTTGTTCCTGTTGATTTCCGGTGCCCGATAAGTTTAGAGCTGATGAGGGAACCTGTCGTCGTGGCAACTGGACAAACGTACGATCGAGATTCCATCAAGCTCTGGATGGATTCTGGACACAACACGTGTCCAAAGACTGGTCAAACCCTGGCCCATGCGGAACTCATCCCCAATCGCGCACTGAGGAACATGATAGCTTTATGGTGCCGCGAGCAGAAGATTCCGTTCGAAGCGGAAACCGTTACCGGAAAACTCAACACCCGCGTAACTAACAAGGCAGCTTTGGAAGCCACCAGAATGACGGTGTCATTTTTAGTCGACAAGCTCAAGGCTCATGTGGACATTTCTGTTTTCAACTCTATGGAAGACTTAAACGCCATCGTTTACGAGCTTCGGGTTTTGTCTAAAACAGACTCGGACAGTCGAGCCTGCATCGCCGAAGCTGGTGCCATCCCGCTTCTGATTCTGTATCTCAGTTTAGACAGCCTCCAGGTTAATGCCGTCACCACGATCCTTAACTTGTCAATTCTCGAAGCCAACAAGACGAGGATTATGGACACTGACGGAGCATTAAACGGCGTCGCTGAGGTGCTTCGATCTGGTGCCACGTGGGAGGCTAAGGCGAATGCAGCTGCCACGGTGTTTAGTTTAACTGGCGTGCCGGCGTACAGAAAGAGGCTAGGTAGGAAGACACGTGTCGTGAGCGGGTTGATCCAGCTGGCGAGGTGTGGGCCCGAGGGTGCCAAGAGGGATGCATTGGCAGCGATATTAAATTTGGCGGGGGATAGAGAAACCGTGGCGAGGTTGGTGGAAGGTGGCGTGACGGAAATGGCGGTGGAGGCCATGGTGGAGCTACCGGAGGAGGCAGTGACGATACTTGAGGCTGTTGTGAAGCGCGGTGGGCTGGTTGCAGTGGCTGCGGCTTACGCGGGGATAAAGACATTGGGGGATATGTTGAGGGATGGTTCAGAGAGGGCTAGAGAGAGTGCGGCGGCGACACTTGTGACGATGTGTCGGAAAGGTGGGTCGGAGGTTGTGGCGGAGATGGCGGCGATAACAGGGGTTGAGAGAGTGATATGGGAGTTGATGGCGGTGGGGAGTGTGAGAGGGAGGAGGAAAGCCGCCACGTTGTTGAGGATCTTGCGGCGGTGGGCGGCGGGTTTGGAAGGCGCAGAGAGTGAAGGATTCACAACTACTATCAATTCGTCAACTACTGTGGTTGTTCCGACTTCTAATTTACTTGCACAATAATATTTGTCTCCGTTCCTTTTATTTAAAAAAAAAATGGAAATTGTAAATGTGCAAAAGTTTGTTGTATCATTGTTTCTATACTTTTTTATTTTATAATTTTTTTACAATCCTTGTAAAATGTAATATATCGAGGAGTTTCTTTGTTTTATTTATTTTCTATTTTTTACTGTTCAATTTTGATGAATGGTTTGTGTAAAAAATTCAACTTATTGAAATGATTTACTTTCATTTGAATTTAACACATGAGGTGCTCCAGACATTGAAAAAGGTTGCTAGAAACAGAGCTGGAGAGGGTTTTCTGATGGGAATTAACATGTTTGGTCATGCATGTATTTGTAACATAATATTTGATATTCCTTTGGTAAACTACTAAACTCGATGATGGAACACTTTGTATTTTCAACTCAAACAAGTGCCCTTTCTCTCATGAAAAGTATCATGTCATGGCATCATTGGATGGAAATTTCCAAAACTACAACGTCACATGCTTTAGGGGATAAAGTCAACCAAATATAACTACTATTCTAAAGTCAACTAAATTATTTCTTTTTCTTCCCTTTTTTTGGACCATCTTTTTTCTTTATTTAAACTTTGTTTGGGTAATGAGAGAAGTAGGGAGGAGAGAAGGAGGGGAGAAGGAGAATAGAAGAGAGAAGAAATAGATTTTTAAGTTGTTTGGATTGAAAGAAATAGGAGAGAAGTAAAAGAGAAAGAACATTTAATTTTTTTTGTAAAGACATATTTGTTCCTAATAACATATTTGCATAGTCTAAAACAAAAGGGGTAGAGTTGTCAACTCATTTTTTCCACTCATTCTCTCGGCTAAGGGAGAGAGAAATTTTTTTGGTGTGGGTCCCACACCCTATTTTCTCTCCTCCCTATTTTCTCTCATTTGCCATACAAGTAAGAATTCACTTTTCTTCTCCACTTCTCTCTTTCCAAAATCTACTCAACCAAACAATGGCTTAGGGTGATATATTTGACCTTACCAAGCCAGCGGTGAAGCCCACCCTTCAGGGCCCAATATTTAACGACCTCAAGTTATTATGGGCCTCCAATATCGATTTTTGGGCTGATCCTTCCCTTCCTCACCCAAGGATAATCCTACATATGTACAAGTACATCACTTGGTGAGAACGAAACAGATATTCATATCATAGTATCCGTTACCATCACTCAGATGTCAATAGCCTAACATGCCATTAGAAGCAAGCCATATAATAATACAAAGAAGTAGAAAACAAAGGGAGCTCTAACACAAGATACATTATTTGTCCTTCCTAATAATACAAACAAAACATAATATATATTTCACGTTTTCAGGCATGACACTTACACTCTTTGGTCCCCTCTTTAATCAATTCATTTCGTTCTTGAATATGTATAGATTTCAGTTTATACACGCATACACCACCTAGACCGTTAAGATGGCCACTGGGGTTGTTCCTTTCCACGCAATATGGTAAGGGGACCAGTTGACCAAGTTTAATATTTACCCCACCAATTATTTACTCCCAAAGGCATAGCTGCAAACCCCAATCTTCATCTTTTTTTTCTCAGGTATTCCGCGCGCAACTGCGAAGATTAATCCTTCGAAATACTGTACGACATTTAAGGGCTAACCTCTCCTAACCAGATTTTCTCCATACGCAAGAGTTAAAGATTGAACCCCTGACCACTTGCTTAAGGAATCTGAGATCGTTACCATTCGAACTAACCACATGTTGGTCACCAATCTTCATCTACCATAACGTGTTCAGTCCTCCAAACAATTACGGAGGAGCAAAACTCCAATATGATCTCAGTGATTAATTTGTTTATTTTTTAATTTTTTATTCAATTAATAATGATCGAAATTTGTGAAGAATCAAAATTTAACCTAAACCTTTGGAGGATGGTGAAATTGTCCTTTGTCTATATAGGCTTTTGGGAAGAAATAATGCATGTAAGTTATTCATTAATGTCATTGTATTTTTCGCTGCTGAATATAAAAAATGAAGTCCCCACTTCAGTTTTGCGAGTTTAGTTACCACTAACCAGGAATATTTATTTCTCCAGTATTATTCCTTACTCTATGTATTAATTTCATTGAAAATTGTAGGGACATGAGTTGACACCAATGCCAAGTTCATATCTAGGGTCACCAGATCAGCAATCCATCCTGCACTTGAACATTTTTTCCCCTTTGCTATAGGGGAATTCATGACACTTTGTACTTCTTTTTTACCGTTTTGCAATGTGGGAATTCATGATATTTTGCTTTGGTTGAAAATTGATTCCTTTTCTTACCTAAGAGACAAGGTACGTCAAGGGTTTTTGCCTAGAAAATGATGGATACACATGGGGTCGAACTAAAGCTCTTGTCTATATAACAAACCCATGTTCTAGTTTCCATAAGCATGAAATGAAAACACAAATAAGAAAGAATAGAACAAAATTGTAATGTAATCCAAAGTTATACAATTTCTCTATTAGAATGGGCCACTAAGATTTTCTACATTTGGATGCATGTTATCCTGACCCACAATAAGCTTCCACTCACAAAAGCTTCTTCCTTTTCCCTACAATACGTATTCTTTTCAAGGTTTATCTATGTGTGTGTCTCTCCCTTTCTTGGCACAACAGACTTTTAACCAAAATCGCAATTGCTTGCAGAATGCAATAAGTTAATGGAACAAAATTTTGCTCTCCTAAAAAATGGGGTCTCGGTGTCCCCCCACTAATCAAGGATTGAAGATGTGCATAGGTGTTAATGAGCTATGATTTTATTTTATTAAATGACAAATTGTCATTAGTGGGGGACAGAGAATGTGACAGGAAAATGAGACAGAAAATTTTCATCCAAGTTAATGAGCCAAAGAGCATTGGATGGAGATTTTCCGTCTCAATTTCCTGTCACCTTCTCTCTCTTTCACCAATAATAATTTGACACTTAAGAATACAAAATTACAATTTATTAACATTTATGTTCATTCTCAACATTTGATTGATATGAAACATCAAGACCCTCTTTTTGGGACAACAAATTTTTATTCATGAGCATTGTACATAATAAATAGCAAGCATTACTTCTACTCTCAAAACCAAGACGATAGTGCTTTTAATTCCTTTTTTCTTTTCTATTTTACTTTTGGGTTGCAAATTACAACAGTACATTTAGTTTACATTGGAGACTAACCACTTGGCCTTGGTTAGTTTTTCTTGTTAGTGTTAGTTTCTGCTCTCATGTCTGTTGCACCTGCACCTGAAAGAAATCACCTTGGGCCACGCACAATGTGGGCTGATTGTTGTTTTGCCATGAGACAAGGTTAGCATGTAATCCACGTGGAGAAAGAAGATGTCCCTAAAGCCCAGAAGGCATAACATTTCTGCAGGGGAATCCCCTACGTGGAATAACCTAAACAGTGACTAACTGACTATGGTGATTATTGTAATAATGAGAAATAACACTGTGTAGTAGGAAAAAGTTCTTACTTTATTGGGTCCGGGTAACGTGTCCTAAAGAAATCAGTAAAAAATTTAATAAAAGATAAATTTTTATGGATTTAATTGATATATATTATGATTGTAAATTTTTTTTATATGATTAATCAATAAAAAATTATCACATAAGATAAAATATTTGACACTTATCTTAATTACTTTAAAAATTATACATATCATAATTTCTGATTGATTAATATTATTATTTTTTTTACACTTACATTATACAACAATTAAATTAAATTTTTATTAAAAAACTAAGTGCATCATTTTTTAACCATGGCTATGTGAATTAGTTCTGGTTTTCTTACTTTATATCACTTTATTTATGGGAGTCATTACTCATTAGTGTTTTCTACTTAAATAATATTGTATTATTAATAATTGGTGTAAAAATTTTTTATACTATCAACTAATCACAAATTATGATATGAGTGACTTTTAAGATAGTTAGGATAAAAATCAAACATTTTTACTGATATGATAATTTATAATTGCTTGACAGTGTAATTTTTTTTACACTGTTAATGTATATCAATTAATAATTAATAATTAATTTATGATACAATGGTTTCAAGTACGGACTATTATAATAAAGAACTTTTTTTAATTTCTATATTACAACAGCAAATTTTGTTTGGGTTAGGTGTTGATTAGTTTCACAAACCAGCAATGTCATTCTCCACCTCTGTGCCCCACTCATTTTCTTTTATGCCAACCTTTTTCTTCTCGTATTAGTATAGAGCCAATCCCTACCACCAATTATAAAAGCCTCTCTCTTTTATTTATCTTACAAAACCCCAAGAGTGCCGAAAATAATTTATCCCATATCTCATCCCACACTCACTACAGAGAGGACTAGAAGACATTCAGCAGCTTCACGTACACAAGTCTCAGAAATACACTCACACAAAAACACAGAGAGAAAGAAAGAGAGAGAGAGAGAGAGAGAGAGAGAGGGATGGGAAATTACAGGTTTAGGTTATCAGATATGATACCCAATGCCTGGTTTTACAAGCTGAGAGACATGGGGAGAACAAGAAAGCAAAGCACCACTGCTTCCAGGAAGAAAAAACAATCTTCATCAGCCTCAACCACACAACAATCATCAAAACAAAAGCAACCCCACCAATGCAATCCTAGAAAGTCATACTACTTCACAAGAGAGCTTAACCCAACAAGTAATAAAATCCACACTTCACCAGCAAACACCCCAAAATTCCAAAACACCAATTCCCCTGAATCACCCAGAAAATCATCCAAACAAAGAACCAAAAGAAGAACTACAAAGACTCATTCACCAAAACTTGTCACCTCTTCTGTCTCTGCTGGTTGTAACTGCCGAACCACCCTTGAATCCGTTTGGACTAAACCCGATTCTCCACCCGAATACTACTACTCTTCATCTCCATTTGATAGCTCTACCGAAACAGAATCCCCTGACCCAGAATTCAGAACAGACCGTGTTCTTCTTCCAACCGAGCCTTCTTTTGATGAAATGGTTTCATTGTCCAACTCTTTTGGCTGCACGGTAAACTCCAACAACAACACCAATGATATCGTTATCGATGTGGACAAGAATTCTCTAGCAAGAAAAGATGATAAGCTTGATGATGGGTATGAATATGATTCGTTCTCAGAGCTTGAGTTGCCTCCAATTATAACCAAGCCAGCTGAAGAACTTAACAACATGATGATGATGATGAGTGATGATGCAAAGAAGAAAGAAACAAAACCCAGAAGCAGAATGGCTACATATGAAGAACACAACATGAAAGGGTCTCTGAAGGTTAGAATTGTGAAGGAAGATAAGTCATCAATGAAAGAACAGAGGAATGCCCCTGTTAGGAGATTCTCTGTGACATCTCCAAGGGTGAAGGTTCGTGTCAATTCACCAAGAATTGCAAGCAAGAAGGTTCAGTCTCACGGCCGGAAAAGCGTGTCGAATTCAGGCTCCCGGAGAAGCCTTTCGGATAGCTTTGCAATTGTGAAGTCATCTTTCAACCCACAGAAGGATTTCAGAGAGTCAATGGTGGAAATGATTGTGGAGAACAACATCAGAGCCTCAAAGGACTTGGAGGATCTTCTTGCTTGTTACCTTTCTCTTAATTCAGATGAGTATCATGACCTCATTATCAAAGTGTTCAAGCAAATATGGTTTGATTTGACTGAAACAAGGTAGAAACATGAAAGAAATATCCATAGTTACCATGGTATGTGTTCACTGTCTCAATCTGGTACGTGTAGCGGCTCGCAAAATAACCCCTCTTGGACAAATTATAAATCACTTTCTGAACTTTGTATTTCTTACATAAAGTTTATTTCTTTTTAGGTATGTATGTATGTATGTAATATTTTTTTGGTAAGTTAAATAGACTCTAGTGTTAAGCCAACCGTCAAGAACGACTCAAAATCACAAGTTTCGGTCGGAATTTGAGCTAGATAAGCGAAAATAGAAGTTTCTTTAAGTATCATGATAGTCTTCAATTTTACAAAGTTTACATTTTCAATTCGAAAAGCAAAATTAACTGCAAAAGCCAAGACAAGCAATTGCACCATGTTAAAGGATTTTGCAACAGGAATGGTAAGTTGCGACTGATGTACCATATAATTTACTCTGCTATGGTTTTGGACCATATGAAAATATAATGGGGTTAGCGAATTTTTGTCAAAAGATGTGTTCCGGAAAATACCTTGCCGGAACGAGCTCCGTGCTCTGACTCTCCATCTGATTCCGGTGAAGGGTGTGTAACCAATTTAAGCCGTTACGCTAATATGGCCCATGTAGAATGAAGATTGCCTTAGGCAATCTTGGGAGGAAAAGGGGATTCATTTATGAGCTGCAGAATGCAGACTGCACAAAAAACTGTAGGGTCATGGCCATGTATGTAAACGTGTAAAATGGTTTCTACATAGAGATTGTCTCTATTTTCCTTCCCTATGTGTATAGAAAGGCAAAAAAAGGTTCTCCACTATGGGGCATGTTGGCTTTATGTCATGTTACTGAAGAAACTTAGAGCACCAAACTTGCTTCTGAATTTCAGTACCCCTCATGGAAATTTCAGGAACAAGACATAGAACTGCACAAATTTGTATAAATAGTTAACATATAGGGGACCCTTAGCAGTATCACCTGCTATAACTGACAACTTCCTTCCATTAAACTTTGGATGTTTTTTTTTTTTTTTCCCCAAAAGAAGTTGCCCTTTAAGTACAAGCTCTAGATTTCACGTCATTCGTCACATATTTTAAAGGGCTTATGCTTATCCCAAGCCAAACCATGCAGCTTTTTAAGATCTCGCATGCCAATTTTCCAACTCAACAAACAAACATATTGAGTGAGGATTGCGAAGCCTTCACAGTTCAAAGGTGGAGGAAAGTTTTCAATGCCGTATACTATTTTAAAATGTAACATTTGTTTTTGACTATGAACATCATCAGAATTCAAATTGTTATACAGTGTCATCTGCGTTAAACCCTATGTACTGTGGAAGAAAAATAAAGCTCTCTAATTTCCTGAAGCGTGCTAAAGGTAGTAGAAATTTGATTTTTCCAAAGGTAAAGTTACTTCGATTATTACAAAAGTAGGTACAGACTTTAACCACTTAGACATTAGTCTCTTTTGGTCAAGACTCTGTCGTGTGCCCTAGGCTTAGATTTCTAATTTAGGGGGATGAATGGTTCACATGGTGTTCTAATTCTAAAGGCTAAAGGGAGGTTTAACATTTTTCTAAATTTTGACTTCAATTATCTCAATTGAATTAACTGAGGATATGAATTTCTATACTACCTTAATGGGACTATATTTAAGATAAGTTATTGAGTATTTATTAAATATTTATTTTATAACAAATAGTTAAAAATAATTAATAATTAATTAAATAATAAAACATTTAATAATTCATCACAAACACAGTATATAAAAACACAATATATAAGAAAAACAGGAATTCTATACCATTCCCCCATATTATCCACCCGTGGAAGCGTAGGACCAATTAATAATGTTCTCTCTTTCTAGGTAGGACAAAGTAGAGGTTCTAGCTTGACAAACCTCTTAAAAGATGATGAAAAGTTAAAATTATTCAAACTACGTATAGCCTATTTTTTTTAGATTCTACAAATACAAAATCACGTTCGAAAATTATGTCGAAAGAAAGCTCCTCTCACATAACTTTCAAAATAATTATCTTAAAAAATATTACTTTTATGTTTACGTTGAAAATAATCTAAATCAAACATGCACTTAATCATTTTACTAGATTTTCCTGTTCTGTCAGGTTAGCCATACATCATATTTGAAGTGATGCATGGACGTGCTCTAAAGATTTTACCTATTATAACAAGGATCAAGACACCCCAGGTTTATGTAACTCTTTCTTGACTCGTAATCATAATTACAGTGGTTGGATTAAAAGAAAAAAACACTTAAAAAAGATTCAACGGTTGTGATTGTAGCTGGAGAAAAGATTTATGTAAATCTACTACAGATGATCCAGATTCATGGAACTCTGCCTTCAACGGATCCTTTCTCCCTCAACCTCTAAAAGTAAGGAGTCACAAGATTCACCAACAAAAATGCAGTTTCAGCATCAAATCAACAATAGAATATCGATTTAGAAATAATTTAGCAAACCCATATTTTAATTTTTATTTTCCTTTTTCTGGAATTTTAGTTCCCTTTCTCCTTTCACTTTTTTTCCAACTATACTCCACCGGTTCAAAGGGAATTCGCCGACGACCCATATAATCGGTTTGTTCAACCCGTGTCGGCGAACCCATACCTTCAGAGAACTCGGATCCAACATCTAAGAGACAATATTGGGACCATGCCTTTGCACGACGAAGAGCTAGCTAGCATTCTCAGAACCATTAGGGCTCGTTATTTTTGTTGAACGACCATGTTGTTTTGTCCATTACTTATGTCGCCGCTTGAGGTAGCTTTTGAGGTTTCCATTTGGGATTGAGAGGTGGTAGGGTCCGTAGAGATCTTCTAGATCTTTCGAGGGCAAGGGAGACCTCGGATTGTTCAACCCCTGTCTGTTCCACGATCTGCTCCAAAGATGCCGATGTCGAAAATGGTGTGCAAAAGAGGTGCAGCGGTGGCGGTGAGTACCAAGATGGCGCCGACTTGACAATAACGGTGGAAAATCTAGCCGGCGGTGCATGGATAGCAATGTGCAGGTGTAGGGGTGGGGCAGGGTGACTTATTGATAAAGTTGTTAGTTTTGATCTTTGTCCTTACTTTTTTAATCAATAAATCTAGGGTTGTGGTATTTGGAGCATGGATGCACCACCTTCAAACATGGTGTATGAAACAGGCTACCAGCTTTAAGATATCTTTTTATAGTAAAAAAAAGTTTGGAAGTTAGCTCTCTAATATTTTATTGAGTTTAATTTTCATACATTGTCTGGTTAAAGTTTTTTACACTGTCAACCAATAACAAATTATCTCATGTGTGACTTTTAAGGTAGTTATGATAAGAGCCAAACATTTTTAATGACATGACAATTTATGATTGATTGACAGTATAATTTTTTTTACACTAATAATGCATATCAATTAAACCCTATTTTATTATTCTTGTGTTAACCTTCAGATTTTTATATTTTGATTAACTTATATTAAAATTTATTCTTTGGCTTGGTCTTGCGCATTAGCAAATCTCTTTATAGGGATATGGAGACCCATAGCTGCACAAATTTTCTAAAACAATAATGCTTGATATATGTTGTCGGAAGCTCTCTCACCATGACATCTGCCTCAACCTTTACCTGCATCTTTCATTTGTATGAAATAAATTATTACTTATAATAAATAATTAACATAAAAAACAATCAACATCAATTGGCGATGGGTTTTTATACACCAAATACCTAAATCGAATCTGTATCACTAAAATCACCTTCACTCTCAATGGAAATATGTGTATCCTCACTATATTCATCCAAATTAGATTGATCCACTAAATCTCTATCAACTTTGTCACCACCACCACCAACATCCGTAAGACTATTACCATAAAATTTTGGCTCAATATGCAGCACTATGTGAACCCATGAAGTTCATCATCTTGGTATGGAGCCTCTTTCTTGGCCTGAATAACTATATTAGCAATGATTGTATTGTGTGTTTTTATCTTGATGACTCCTAATGTTGTGTAATCGCAAGTGCACGATTTTGCCAACTAATAAAATATTGTTCCACTAGGACTATGTTGATGATTACTAATTACGTACCATTATGATCATCTAGATGGAATCAATTTTTATAAAATTCTGGTAATAAAAGGAAATAAATTCTGGAAAATAGCTAAGTTTAGAAAAACAATTTCACAATTAAACAAGGAAATCAAATTATAAAAGCTCTAGGATTCGGGTTCACCACGATAATAATTGACAAGTCTAGTATGATTTTCCTCTTAAAGAACTAGATTACCTTTGAAGGTGAATTATCCCAGTTAATTATTGTTTCCTTTCAGAACACAATAACATGTTCATGCTAACTCAATTCCTATTTTCACAGTAATTGAATTAAAATGAATCCTATAAGAACAATGATAATTCAAGAAATACCTTCAAAGTTAATCTATTGTCGTGATTAACAACTCAACTCCAACTTTTGGAGTTCTGAAAATGAAAATTACTTTTCAGTTCTTTCCCAAAATCAATTATCATGCAAAAATGTGGCCAAGCATTTTCACAAGCATTAGACTACTAAAAAATGAATCAAAGATAATTTAGCATTAATAAGAATAAAGGAAAATCAATACATTAAAACATTGTCAATGTATAATCGGGCTACTCCCTCATCCTAGAATTAAGAAACTACTCAGACATGTTCATCAAACTACAATCCATAAAAGTGAAGAAGTGCATCCAGGAAAACCAAAATAGAATACAAAGAAGAGGAGAAAAATAAGAACTTTGTCAAAATTTTGTCGTCCTTCGACTTACCACTTGTCAAATCCTACAATCCTTGGTGTTCCTTTGTATTCTCCAATGTCCAGATGTATGTAGCTAAGTCCCCTCACGCCCCCCCTTTATCAGTTAAGCTTCTTATAAAAACTCCTTCATCAGTAAAGGAGTAATAAAATAGAAATAATTGCTCTAACGCTCTACGATCCATGACCGTGTCAGGTTCCATGGGCTGGCTGTGGATCTTACTGTCTTGTCTTTCCAAATCTCTAAAGAAGGGTTAGGAAGCTCCACTACCCTGGCAAGTTCCACGGGCAGGTCGTGGAGTGCTAGCTTACTGTTTTGTGTACTTTTTTGCCTCAAAATGGGTTGCAAGCCTGCAAGTTCTACAACCATGGAATGTTCCTTGGCCAGGTCGTGGAGCTTACTGCAAAGGTTCTTCCTTCAACTGTTTGGGTTCTTCAAAATTATTTCTTGACTCGTCCTTTGGCTTAGCTTCCCAGCTTCATGCTCTAAGGTCACAATTCACCTTCCTGTGCAACAAAAACACAAACCACAGTCATCCGAACTAAATGAATAAAAAACTATGCTAATGCTAAGAATAAGCAAAAAATATGCTCAATTATGCAATAATTAAATGCTAACTAAGAGATAAGTCCATGCATGTTTCACACACATCATCCAACAACCTATGACGTCCCTCGGGATATGGCGTGTAATAAACTTGCTCCACTTGTTGTGAAAATATTAACGAGTCATGGCTTGTTATATCATCGTGATTGCTTAACTTCAACAAATCCATAGGTATTGTCTACTATTGTCCTTGGGTTAAGAGTAGTATCTGACCAATCCCACTTAAAGAGATCTAACTTTTTCATGAGAAACTAGTATACTCCAATTTAGTGATATCCGCTAATATTCCATAAAAACCATCCTTTAATTGACGATTGATGCCTCATACATATACACCATCATTAGAAGATCTTTATGTCATGTCTTCACCCTACATAGGCCATGATTTAACTTTTCTCCTCGACCCCTATGCAAACTCATTAAGAGTGGATCATGAATATGATTTTATGAATTTAGAACTTATTTACGGAAAATAAAATTTATGTGGGGATAAGAACCAACCACAAGTAAATCAAGCAACAAGGAGTAAGATTTTTGAGAGACTTTCCTTATTTACTTCAAGCAACAAGGAACAGTTAGACATGGCCTCCATGGTCGAAACCAACACATGAAAATTTATGCCTTATAATGAAGACATAGAGAGGGGAAGAAATTAGACCTGAAGCACCAAGAATCTGAGTTAATAATCAGACCTGAAGAAATTCCCAATCACCTAAGAAATGGTGGCAGAGAAAAAGAGCATGACAATGGAGGAAGAGAGTTGGTGGCTTGGTCCTCTGCTGCTTCCCGAGAGGAGAGGAATAGAGTGACGAGATGAAGAGAAAAAGGAAAAGAAGCGCAACAATGGAGGACGAAAGAAAGAATAGGAAGAAACGGAGGGGGGGAGGTTGCGCACTATTTAGGAATGTTTTTAGCAACCGAAATAAAAAGTGATTGCTAAATAGGTCCGAAAATATCTGAAATTTTATTTCCGTCATGTAGCGATCCAATAAAATTCGATCGCTAAATTTTGACATAATAAATTATATGATTCTTTAACGACCGAATAAAAATCACCTGTTAGAGACTAGGAATTTCGATCACCATAACAGTCACTAAAAAAGTCAAAGTATATTGACTTTCTTAATTATGGTTTAGTGACCACAATAACGATGGCTTATTTTGTTCTACAACCACTTCATTTGGTCACTAAACCCAACAAACAATTTTATTTCATAATTCCTTTCATTGGTCGTTAAAGTTGGTCACTAAACCTTTTTTTTTTTTGGGTAGTGGAATGTGGACTTCCTAATTTACATTAATGAATTGAAGTGTGAAGGTCTTAGTTTTATGTGGCGTGAACTGCAGGGAGAATGAAATATCCCCAACAAGGCACGAAGCATGCTACTTAATTAAATATATCTGTGTTGTTATTTAAACATCAAAAGTTGACAATAAAAAATGACAACATTTTACTTGGTTAGTGCAGTTTAAAAATGTGGTTAATGGATATACAAGGTGTCGCAACTTATTAACCATTCGCTGAACTTTTTTAACCACGATTTTGAACATTATTAACTACGATTTTCATGTGTTCAAAATTTTGAACTTCACACGTATATTTTGAACACCGAAAAATCGTGATTAATAATGTTCAAAATCGTAGTTAATGAAGTTCAGTGGATGATTAATGAGTTACAACACATTGTATATCCATTAATCAAACTTAACACTTCATTAGCCATGTTTTTAAATTGTATTAACCATGTAAAATATTGTCAATTTTAATTGTCAATTTTTTTATGTTTGAAAAACACTTCTCTCTCTCTCTCTCAATCGATATATATATAATTAGATAGATAGAGATAGGAGGACAAAATTGGTTGCATTATGGCAGACAGTATCAAACATATAATATATAGACATTAGATTAAAGGATGAATTTGTGATTCATCCCCTGTATATAGATGATCTTTGGCCAATATTTTTATAATGAGTACTTTAGGGGTACTATACTACAAGAAAATCCGGTAATACTGACGGCTTGTTACCGATGGCCATAACGACGTCGGTAATTCATGAATTTTTGATGGTTTAGGTCGTTGAAAAAAATTAAATTTGTTTATCGACGGCTATAGCCAAAAAAGAGATGAAAAACATGTTATTTTTTTGTGAAGAAAATATATGTGCGTATTACTTCCTTCATATTCAAATGGTTGAAAATCACAATGATTTGTATGTCCCAATATAATTCTCCTTTTGGTTTGTCTTCTTTTCTTTTATAAAATAAAAAGACTTCGTGTTGGGTCAACAAATGACAGAAAATTTCAAGAACATCAACAACCCTAGCTAATTTAACCTCCCTGATGTGGTGTGTGTGTATATATATGGGGTTTTAACTTTTGATTAAAGGAATCGTGTAATGGGGGGAAACGCTGTGCATATTTATAATAATATATGATATATATAGGGGCGGTGAGTGGTGACCAATTGACATTGAAAATCCTCAACCGCGTTCGTGTTTATTTTTTTTTTCCTCCAACCATACATACCAACCGAAAGGAACAAGCAAGTAGATAAAACGAAAAATGGACTTATATACCTTTGCTTTTCTACCTACTGATCATGTATTACTTGTTTTTTTCCATTAGCCATCTTTTCCAATCACAGCATGTATAGCTTGCTAGATTTAAGGAATGATAGAATATAAGTTTTCATTGCTTTGATTAACCAGTTAGAGATTGTTAATTAGGACGCACAATCATTGAATTTATACGATACATGTTTGTATAAACCCAGAAACGAGAGTTTACTACGGCGAGAATACATTTGTATTTGTACGAAATTGACATTAATAATTGTTAGAATATATCGAATTTCTGCTCCTTATATATATTCTTAATAAAGGATATTGTTCCGATGTCCACTCATTTTGAAGAACACCGATATATTTACTATTTACACTAGTAAAATTTAGACACATATTAACCAAATCCCTATTCCAACTCAAAATACCATGACATTAAGCACATAAAAGAAAACCTTAATTGTACAAATGCACAAAATAAAATAAAACATTGAAAAATAAAATAAAAAACAAAGAATGCAGAAATGCCCAAATATCTGTCACCAGATGCGGAAATCGGGTGGAGGATGCAAGTGGGAGGTCAGAAGCAATGTCATGACAAGAGTGAGAGACATTAGATAAAATGCAGGATCATATAGGCAAGATAGAAATGTATAAAATATGCAATTTTTTTTATTTTTTGGTTTAAAATAAATTTAATTTAGGAAAAACTCCTACATTTAAGTTGTTAAAATCAAAGAGTTACGAAGTTGCCAATATATTTTTTGAAAAAAATAAGTAGGACTATGAGCCTATTTGATAAAATTAGCTGTTAGCGGATAAGCTAGCTGATAGCGGATAGCTTATAGCGGATAGCGGATGAGCTAACTTATTTTCTGTGGAAGTGTTTGGTAAAACTAGCGGTTGAACTAGCTGAAAAATATAAAATGACATAAAAGGACATCTTCATTAATGATTTTAAATAAAAGAGAGAGAAGAGGATAAAAGTAGAATTAAACGAAGATAATAAGGATAAAAGTGAAAATAAAAATGAAACGCTATAAGCTATAAGCTCAAACGCTACTTCAAGTAGCGTCTGGAAAAAACGCTATAAGCTCATGAAAAAACGCTATAAGCTCGTGACAGAGACGTTTACCAAACGAGACTACTTTCTCATCCGCTATAAGCTCGTTAAAGTGACATGCCAAACAGGCTCTATGTCAGTAAAGAACACATTTCCATTTTAAAGCAATTAATATGTGCCTAAATTTTACTGTGCAAATAGTAAATGCATTGGTATCCTTCAAAATGAGTGGGCACCGAAACAATACCCCTTAATAAAGACTCAAACTATCATTGAGTTGTGCTTCAAGTCAAATTTCTAAAACACATTCAGTGCTTTTTAATGTGATAATAATGTTGATTTTAAAATTGATTTAATTGGTATGTATGATTAGTATAAATATTTTTTATAGTGTCAATCAATCATATATTATCACGTCAGCAAAAATGTTTGATTCTTATCCAACTATCTTAAAAATCATTGATATAATTATTTGTGATTGATTAACAGTATAAAAATTTTACACTAATAATGAATGACAATTAAATTCTTCATAATTTGTTTAATAAAAATAAAATGAATCAAAAGTATGAATCGATAACGTATGACAGAAAAACCGTGCATTGTTAATGTAAGGGTTAAATAGTTTGGCGTTACAGTTTTTAGTTTGGCGTTGCAGTTTTTTATGTGTACATTGATTGAGTAATAGAGACTACAAATTTTATTTAAAAAATGTTGTTTTATATATAATTTGACATAAAGTGAAGATTTATTACATGGTCAATTAATCACAAATTGATATATTAATAAAAATGTTTGACTTTTATTGTAACTACTGTAAAAATCATTTATACATTATGATTAAGAGCCTGTTTGATAAAATTAGTTATTAACGGATAAGCTAGCTGATAGGTGATAACTTATAACGGATAGCGGATGAGATAGATGATAGCGGATAACGGATAAACTAGTTTATTTTCTGTGGAAGTGTTTGGTAAAACTAGTTATTGAACTATCTGAAAAATATACAAGGACATAAAAGGACATCTTCATTAATGATTTTACATAAAAGAGAGAGAAGAGAATAAAGGTAGAATTAAATGAAGATAATAAGGATAAAAGTGAAAAAAAAAATTAAACGCTAAGCTATAAGCTCAAACGCTACTTTAAGTAACGTCCATAAAAAACGTTATAAGTTCGTGAATAAACCCAACTTGTTGCTTCTAAAGGCTGCCCTCTCTCGGCTGGATTTTGGTCCAGCCTACTACGAGGATCCCGTATCCAGAAGCTCGTGACAGAGGCACTTATCAAACGAGATTACTTTCTTATTCGCTGTAAACTACTCCCTCTGGACCTATATATAAGCAAAAAAATACCTATATTTTTTTGGACTCAAATATAAGCAAAAGTCAACCAAATCAATCATATTTAATGCTAGTGTTTCAAAAATACCCTTTGGTCAATTATTTTTTTATTTTTTCAAGAGCATTATACACTCACAAGACACAACTTTCAAGAACATTATACACTTCCAAGAAAGGGTAGTTTAGTAACTATAACTTATTTTTTATACAAATCAAGACAATTAAAATAATATAACTAATTTTCTTAATATATATGAAGTTAGTTTTTTTTATTTATATATAGATCCGAAAAAAATATAAGCTAAAAGCTTGTAAAAGTATCTTACCAAATCGGCTCTAATTTTCATGTATAAAAAATTTTATATTAACCATATATAACAATTAAACCACCTAAATTCATTTATAATTATCAAACAATATAACCATGGTTACTAACTGACTGACATTGCCACTACCACTTGAGAAGGAGAAGAAAGGGGGAGAGACATGGTCATGTATTTATTTGTAAGACACAATCACACAACCGTGTTCCCTCGATCTACCACCAAACCACTACAACTCACCATCAGTCAAAGCTTCCACTGCTCACAACCGTGTCGTCAATTCCCCCAGTTACCGGATAAAGAGAAGGAGAAATAGGAGGGCAAAAAGGAGTACCAGAAAAGACGGGAGAAAAAAACAGAGAGAGATAGATAAGGGATAATAAAAGGTTAATAAAAAAGGGTAAAATAAGAAGAAAACAAAACGGAACAATAGACGTCACATCCAAATAAGTTGAAATAGTATTATCTGCAGTTTTAAAAGGAGGTTTGCCACTGCAATTTGAATCCCAATATTATGATTTTGGTAATGTTTACCGTCTATCTCGATTGTAATTGCCGTTGCATCAACAGTATTTTATCGTAACTATCCACATTTCATAATAATTATAAATAAAGTTAAATATGTTTTTAGTCTCTTTAAAATAATAAAAATTCATTTTTAATCTTTTTTTTAAAAAATTATTTTTTGATCTCTCAATTTTTAAAATAGTTCATTTTTGGTTTCTAAAGTTATGAGTCTGTTTGGTAAAATTAGCTATTAGCGGATAAGCTAGCTGATAGCGGATAGCTTATTGCGAATAGCGGATGAGGTAACTGATAGCGGATAGAGGATAAGCTAGCTTATTTTCTGTGAAAGTGTTTGGTAAAACTAGCGGTTGAACTAGCTAAAAAATATAAAATGACATAAAAGAACATCTTCATTAATGATTTTACATAAAAAAGAGAGAAGAGAATAAAGGTAGAATTAAATGAAAATAATAAGGATAAAAGTGGAAAGAAAAATGAAACGCTATAAGTTATAAGCTCAAACACTACTTTAAGTAGGGTCTAGAAAAAAACGCTATAAGCTCGTGACAGACGCACTTACCAAACGGGGCTACTTTCTCATCCACTATAAGCTATCCGCTATAAGCTCGTTGAAGTGCCTTGCCAAACAGGCTCTATGTCAATTTTCAAAATAGGGACCACATGTAAACTATTTTAAAAATTGAGGGACGAAAAAAATGATATTTTGAAAATTAAGGACTAAAAAAATGACTATTTGAAAATGAAGGACTAAAATCGAATTTTTATTATTTTACGGAGACCAAAAACATATTTAAATAGGCGAGTAAAATTTATTTATAACATTATTATTTACAAGTTTATCTGTAATTTTTTTATCATTAATAAAATATATTTATAATTATATTATTTATATTACTTTAAATTATTAAATGAATAATTGACCATGATAATTTAAAAAACAAAAATAAGACATTGAGGTGGGAAATCATTTTTATAATAGTATGGATGAATAATACCAATTCTCTTCATTGTGTTAAGTTTTATTGTTTGGGTTTATGACACAGTGAATTAAAAGAAATCTATTATTATAATTAGGATGTGATTTTTATATTAAAAAATTAGTATTATAATTCTTAATTATAAATTGAGGTAGGTAGGAGTGATATATAATAGATAATTAATTTAAATAAATTATTTAATAAAGAGCATTTCTGAAAAGAAAGAAAAAAGTTATTGCATGATATGATTATTTAATAAGTTTATGATATGATTATTTAATTTAAAACCCAAACTATATAATAATTGCATTATATGATTATTTTTTATTCATATAGAACAATTATGTTTTATATATCCTTTTGATTAAATTTCACAAATAAAAATATTAAAGAAGGATATTATAAGTATTAAATATGTTTTTAGTCTTTGTAAATAGCGAAAATTTGTTTTTAGTCCCTTTTTTTTAAAATGTTCTTTTTTGATCTCTTAATTTTTAAAATAATTTATTTTTTATTTTTATTTTAAAAATTAAAATTGATAAAATAACAAGAAAAAAGAATAATAGACAACACATCCAAATAAGTTGAAATAGTATTATCTCATTTTAAATGAAAGTTTGCGACTGCAATTTGAGCCGTAATATTATGACTTTAGTTTACAATCCTATCATGATTGCAATTGCAATTACATCAGCAGTATGTTATCGCAACTATCCACATTCCACCATAATTATAAGGTAACCGCGAGGGCACTGCAATTTAAAATCTTGGTATATTTTTTTTTAATGCTCAAAATCTGGGTATATTTACAAAAAGATGCAAAAGATATTAGTTTTTTCGGTGTACATGTGTCGGCGAGCCGCAAGGGAAGACTTCGTCAAAGGACAGTACTGAGCAGACCCCGATTGCACATAAAACATACACATACACATGAATAAAACATTAAATTATATAAAATCCGCAGATTGTGGCTTTTGCTTTCATTTCGCTGTGGTTATATTGACATGTCCCTCATCCTGTCCAATTTGAGTTCTGTGGCTGTGATGGTGAATAAACCACATATGCAGCATGCAAAACAAGACAGCATTTGGCAGAAACCAAAACCAATTACAGAAAAAAGAAAAGGAAACGACATATATGCATGCATGTAGCTTTATCTACCACCCTATAAAAATATTTATGTTTTTCAATTATTGTAGTTTGCAGAACATGCCACCACTAAACTCCTGCACGTGTGTATAGCTGCTGCTCTTACCTTACATTTGTTGCACGCTTGACATTTCCGGGGCATGGCCCCATAACAAAAAGACAAAATTACGATTTTTCAGTGGTTGTATTTTTGCCCTTTTACTTTGACTGAAATAAATTAAGTTGTAGTATGTTTCATGTTATTATCATTTTGCTTATAAATGAGAGGGGGCAAATGTAAGCTTTTTGAGTTAGCCATGACCCAATTGATAGGTATGGTCAAAGAAATTTAGCATTGAATGTATCGTTGGTTTTAAATTTAGCACTTACAGGAGTGGTTTACAAAGTAAACCATACATAAGGGAAGAAAAAACACTACTAAACGTAATGCTGAGATGCATGATTGTTATGATATTGTGATTGGTTTATTATTGATTATGCTTGATTTGTTATTGATATTATAATTGATTAGGCTTTTATGTGTAGTTATTGTATAGGATTTTATTTTTATTCTCTTGTCTCCTATCCTGTCCTATAAATAGGAGCATCTCATTGTACATTGACACACAATTGAATATACAAAAAACATATTTCCATATTCTTGGTTTCTGCATGGTATCAAGAGCTTAGGCTTACGATTCCTTAGTTTTTTTTCTTGTGGTATTCCCCATCTCTGTTCTGTTTTCTTCACTGTTGGTTCCAAAGTTCCTACCGTCAGCGTCCTCCAGTTCTGCATACTTTGGTGACCGATTCATCTCACCGCCCATACCGCTGCAATCGCTATCCTCCGATCTACCTGCTGGTGAAATTTCGCCACCATTCAACAGTTGACGCGCCGTCACGCGCCGCCTAAACGTACGCGGGTGTGTTACACGCACCTGTGCATCTGACCCATTTTCCCGCTCCAGATCCGTGTGTTGACCAGTACTTTGATCCGTTGAGCAGCGTCTTTGACTCCGTTGACCGCGTGTTGACCATCCTTGTTATCCCTTCCTTAAGTATTTCGGTGAGATCTTTCTATTTTTGCAGTCAGTTTTCGTCATATTTCAATCCAATAGTTCTATTATCTTGTCTCTTCTTATTGTGTCTACTAATGGAACATATTTTGTACGTCATTGCTATAATTCGGGCATTCCTCAAATATTGTCCTACCACTTCAATTTGGAGCACAATATCCATCAAAATTAAACAAACAAGTGAAATAAAAAATAATAATAATGTCTTCAAACAATTCCTAAACAATTTCACTGGCTATGTCTTCAAGCTATTTCTGCATGTCTTCAAAATATTTCTGCTCATGTAACGAAAAAATAGTCACTCCAATTTATGCGGCTGAGTATTAAAGAAGAGTCATCAAATTCAAGATAGAAGAGTCCCTGCACGCTCCAGCAACTAGACTTACAATATTCCTCTCAATATGTGGGTTGGGTTGGGTTGAGTGGGTTTATAATCTTTGGACCCAGCACCCAACCCATAAGCTATGGGTCTACTTATTTAGAAACCAACCCAACCCAATGACCCGAACCAACCCAGTATTTGTGGGTTGGGTTGGATTGGGTACACCGGATTCGCGGGTCGACCCGTACCCATGCCCACCCCTATCTGTAAGTCATAAGAGTTCTATTTCCTTGTCTAATCTCAGTTTACCTGACACATATCTCATTCCTAAGCTTAATTTTAACCTTATATCGATTGGTCAATTATGTGATCTTGGTTATGAAGTCACCTTTTCTTCCTCTGGTTGTAGTGTGCAGGACCCGCGGACGGGACAACTCATAGGGACTGGATGTAAGATCGGAAGGCTATTTGAGCTCACTAACCTGCATGTTCCTCCCGTGTCCAACATTTGTGCCGCTTCCACCACCTCTCCCTTTGAGCTTTGGCATCAACGTCTTGCTCATAGTTCTCTTGGTAAATTGCGTCCGCTTGTGTCTCAGGGTCTTTTAGGATCCGTTTCAACTGAGTCTCTTAATTGCACTGCTTGTCAAACTGCTAAATAACCAGCTTTACCATTTAATAATAGTTCTTCTATTTCAGCTGCACCATTTGATCTTGTGCATTATGATATTTGGGGCCCTGCTCCCACACCTACTATGGGAGGATCTCGGTATTTTGTGTTGTTTATTGATGATTACTCTCGTTTTACTTGGCAATACATGATGAAAAATTATCATGAACTTACACAAATTTACGTTAAATTTGCCAATATGATTCGAACACAGTTTTCTAAAGTCATTAAGGTTTTTCGCCGAGATAATGCCATGGAATATCGTGATTCTAAGTTGTTATCTTTTCTTGGTGAGCAGGGTACCTTGTCGGAATTCTCATGTCCATATACCTCTCAACAGAATGGTCGCGCTGAGAGAAAACATCGTCACATTCTTGACTCTGTCCTGCCATGCTTATCTCAGCCTCTTGTCCTGAACGTGCCTGGGGTGAAGCCGCTCTTACCGCTGTCCATATTATCAACCGTCTCCCTTCCTCTGTCCTTAGTAATGTTTTTCCTTTTGAGCGTCTTTATCACACTACACCAGATTATAGTTCCCTTAAGGTCTTTGGTTGTGCTTGTTTTATCCTTCTCCAACCTCATGAATACACTAAACTTGAGCCTCGAGCCCGTCTTTGTTGTTTTCTTGGTTATGGCACAGAACACAAAGGTTATCGTTGTTGGGATTTGATATCTCAGCGTATCCGTATCTCCCGTCATGTTGTCTTCTGGGAACATATAATGTTCTCTTCCTTGTCAAAGTTTAAGTCAATTCCAGGCACTTCTACTCCTCTTTTTACTAACCCCGATGTTGATTACTTTCCTAGTGACACGGATGCAGGTTCTTCCAGTGAGCTCCCAGCCTCTTCCGATGTTTCCTTTGTTTCTGATGAAGTTGTTCCAGTCGCTGATCCTGCACCTCCCACCGTTAAGCGTCCTCATAGGGTAAGAACTTCACCTACCTATCTTCGTGATTACCATTGTTTATCAACTATGCTTCACCTTCATGAACCACAGTCCTATAAGGAAGCCTCTAGCGATCCTCATTGGCAGCAAGCTATGCATGACGAATTACAGGCATTAGAGAAAACTCATACTTGGGACCTTGTTGATCCTCCTTCTGGCAAGCCTCTTGTAGGATGCAAGTGGGTATATAAAATCAAGACTCTTTCTGATGGTTCTATTGAGCGGTACAAAGCTCGTCTTGTAGCAAAAAGGTTCACTCAAGAATATGGAATTGACTATGAAGAAACTTTTGCCCCTGTTGCTCGCATCACCTCTGTTCGAACTCTCCTTGCCATTGCAGCCGCTCGCCAATGGCCACTTACACAAATGGATGTCAACAATGCCTTCCTTAATGGTGAGCTCGAAGAAGAGGTCTATATACGTCCTCCTCCGGGGTACACTTGTCCGACCAACAAGGTTTGTCTTCTTCGTAAGGCTCTTTATGGTCTCAAACAAGCATCTCGGGCTTGGTTTGCTAAATTTCACGGCACTATCAGTAAGTTGGGTTTCTCTTCTAGTGGTCATGACTCTGCTCTTTTTACTCGTAAGACAAATACTAGTACTGTTGTCTTGCTTCTTTATGTTGACGATATGATTATTACTGGAAATGATTCTGCCGGCATTCTTGAACTTAAGCAGTTCTTGAGGCAACATTTTGAAATGAAGGATCTTGGACCTCTAAGTTATTTTCTGGGGCTTGAAGTTTTATCTTCTAGTGATGGCCTATTTCTCTCACAGGCTAAGTATGCTTCCGATCTTGTCTCTCGAGCAGGCCTCACTGATAGTAAAATTGAACACACTCCTCTTGAACCTAATGTTCGATTTACTCCTCAGGATGGCACCTTGCTAGATGATGCCACTCTCTATCGTCAGCTAGTAGGCAGTTTGATTTATCTTGCAGTTACCCGACCAGATATCTCCTATGCTGTTCATCTGGTTAGTCAGTTCATGGCAACCCCTCGTACTACCCATTATGCTGTTGTCCTCCGCATTATTTGATATATTAAAGGTACTTTGTTTTATGGTCTTCATTACTTTGTTGCATCTCCTTTGACTCTTCGAGCCTACTCTGATGCTGATTGGGCCGGTGATCCCACTGATCGTCGTTCCACCACTGGTTTTTGTATTTTTCTCGGGGATTCTCTTATTTCTTGGCGAAGCAAGAAGCAAACTCTGACAGCTCACTCTAGCACTGAAGCCGAATATCGTGCACTTGCTGATACTACTTCTGAAATATTGTGGCTCCGTTGGCTTCTTGCTGATTTAGAGATACCTCAGTCTTCCTCCACTGATCTTTATTGTGACAACCGTAGTGCCATCCAAATTGCCCACAATGATGTTTTCCATGAGCGCACCAAGCACATTGAGATTGATTGTCACTTCATTCGTCAACATCTTCTACGTGGTGATCTTCATCTTGTCTCCATTGGCACTCTTGATTAGCCGGCTGATTTGTTCACCAAACCTCATTCTCCCAGTCGCTTTCGCACTTTATTGTCCAAACTCAAGTTGGTTACCGTTGAACCCACTTGAGTTTGAGGGGGGATATTACGATATTGTGATTGATTTGTTATTGATTAGGCTTGATTTGTTATTGATATTGTAATTGATTAGGCTTTTATGTGTAGTTATTGTATAGGATTTTATTTTTATTCTCTTGTCTCCTATCCTTCCCTATAAATAGGAGCATCTCATTGTACATTAACACACAATTGAATATACAAAAAATATATTTCCATATTCTTGATTTCTACGATGATAATGTAAGATAGATTATCCTTTTTATGTAAAGAATACAATCTCCTACTTATGTATAAGTTACCATCTGTGGGGGAAAAAAGAGAGGGAAAAAACAAGTCACATATGCCAAGTGTCAACATACAAGCTTGATGGTGATGAAATAAATGGAGGGCTGCATGCAGATGCACGTGCAGGAGACAAAAATCTTGTGAAATCTGAACTGGAGTCGTCATTTACACCGGGTCGTATCTGTAATTAAATGGATTAGCTGGCGCTCATGGTGCTTGTGTCGCTATCTTCTTTATGTACACTATTCGTGTCAATTTCTCTCCATACATATTTTTATATAAATGTATAGAGATAAGGTTATATTAGAGTGAGTTTACATGTAAATTGAGTAAATAGAATATATTCATACTTACAATATTAATTGATTAAGACTTTAATGCATTTTTAATTAAACTAAGTATAAATACATTTTTAGTTGTTCACGTTAAGTATAAACTCACTTTAATTTTAAACATTGAGCATTTAAGTCAAGTACTTTTAGGCCAATTACAACATTAAGTAAATAGTTATTATTATTGTGTGTAACCTAATGCATCCAACTTATATATCATACACTATGGATTCGTTTGATTTGTAAAAAAGTAAAAGACTGGACATCACAAAAATAATTATTCTATGTTTGATTTGTAAAATGATGAAGGGATTGGACAAAAAAGAAGGTGAGAGACTGGACAAAAATCTAAAATCCTGTCCCTTAGCAAATCATCGGACAACTTTTTGTCACATGGATATACCACCCAAAAAGATAAAATTATTTATACTTATTTATTTATTATTACATACTCTCTCTCCCCCTCGCTCTCCCTCTCCCTCTCTCTTACATATATTAAATGACGTGTGTCTATATATATATATATATATATATATATATATATATATATATATAAACATCCATCTCGTTCGTATTTTGGATACCCTTATAACCATCGAAGACTAATTTCGAGAAATTAAGCAGCGTTGATATATATGACTTTAATACTGGATAATCTGTATGCAGTCGTTGTGTCAATATTTGAATCAAGGATTCACACTGTAAGACTTATCTGATCTTATAAATTGTTAAAATATTCAAATTCTTGTTTTCGAATAAAAATTAAATATATATATATATAATATAATACTGATACTTATTTAATAAAATATTATATATTATAAAAGATATTTAAGTAAATTTTACATGATTTTATTTGTACTGTTCATTATCCATTAAATAATATACGAGACAAAGAATTGTATTATGACTTAAATATTTGTCCTGTGTTATTCTCCTTAATCGGTATCTCAATAGGGATCAAATACATCATATATAAAAATTGTTTCACCAAAGAAAAAAAATTTCACCAAAAAATACACTATGTACGAATCTCCGTTCTCTACAAATATGGACAAAAGAAAAGACAAAATTGAATGTCGCATACTGCATAAAGTTCTCATTTTCTACGCCTCATGAATAAAATTTCGGCCCGTACGTCCAGAACACACTGAAAACGAGATGGAGATCTAATAAGAAGATTGTGTGTTGGCTCATGGCTGAGCTTGAGTCTGGCTGCTGTTGAAGATAATACACACTATCTTCGTTAAGGGGATTTTTATATGGTGTTCGATTTTGATAATGGGGCATCGATGTTCGTTTGACCAACAGGTTGTACTAAGTTTTTGTCTTTTGTAATGCTGTCCTCTACTTTTTTTTTTTACCATGTGTTTGACGTTTCAGTCAAATAAGTTCAAACTTACGGTTTTTATCTTAAATTTATTAGAAAAGATCAAAAATCAAAGATATGATGTTATTCAACTATTAAAACATCAATTTAGGCCGCGTGTAAATAAATAACTTAATTAAGTGTTTATGACATAAACGTTTATAATATGAGTGTTTATGTGATAAACGCTTAAATTTAATACGCTATTTGCATTTGGATGCACACTTTAAAAAGCACTTATACAAAATTAAGGTATTAGGATACATTACTACAAAAGCGTTTATTGAAACTTAAAACTGAAAAATTCAACTTTATTAAATTAAAATTAAAAAAAATAACTTAAAAAATGATTAAAGAAACTAGATGCATAACTAACGTTAAAAAAACTAACGTTATTCTTGGGGTTTTTTTGGAATAATGTTAAAAAATAATATCATATATATTTATTTAGCAAAAAAACTAACGTTAATTTTGATATTGGTTGCATTAGTATAAAAAAAACTAACAATCATTTTTATATAAATAATGAAACTGAGTTTTAATAAATATAATAACAAACAAGTTGCATCAGCAGCATATTGTTTCATAAAAAATTCATCCACCATAAGATAGCTATAAGTTTTAAGGTACAACTTCTATAGATTAATAAAAACATGAAAATAAAGCTAGATAGTTCTAGGCATCTAGTTTCTTATGGTGTCTCTGACTTGCTCCATTTGCCTAACACTTTCTTGATTTGGTTCTTCGATCCATGTGACATCTTCAGGGCTAGTTTTAGGTACATCGACATTGTACTCTAACTCAACATTCTCGTCAAATAAAAGAACTGTCTGGAAATAGTCTCTCCAGAATGTTGAAATCTATCCTCTGCGTTACGTATTGATCCTGGTTGTCTTAACACATATAAGAAAATCTCAACATGTTCATGAATATCCATGCCCCTTATTGGTTTTAGGCCATAATTCTGCAAAACAATACACAAGTGCATAAACATAGTTTTCTCATCCTGAATTGTTGATAACAACGCCTCCCATGTCCATCGATAATCTCTTGAACCCATTCATGACCTGTCAATGCAGAAGTCCTACATGGTCTCATTTCCACATGATATAAGAAATATTTTGTAGCATACATTACCATTGACATCAATACCCTTTTTTTCCTTTTACTTTGTGATAAATGACTTTTATCACATGAATCATCACTACCTAACTCAGAAGCAGTATCATTTGTACTAGTAGTAGACATCCTGTGCAATTTCCAAATATAAAGATAACATTATTTACTTTGATAATCATAAAAAGAAATGCATATAAATGATGAACAACATTTTATAAATTGACAAATGACAAGTCAATTTTACACACATAGGTTCACTTAACAGCACCTAACAAAATACAACCAAACAAAAAAATGAAAAGAAACTTAACAAATAAGGAAACAACTACAAAGCCAAATGCAGAACATAATTGATAAATCAATGACGAGATACATCAGCCAAAGTGTGGCTCTTGATCCATTTAAGCTGAAGGAAGGGGTCATTCAATAGAACAAAGGTCTCCCTATTTGCCTTTGATTTCATCAATCTAATACCTGTTATATGAATCTCACCGCCATACTCCAACCATGGCAATTGTTTAAGCATGTCCAAGCATTCAGCAAGTGTAGGAACATTACTTACATTGCTACTAGTGACAATATTCTCACTATTCAAACTCTCAATTATGTGATCAAATTGCTCACACATTCTGTGCTTGACATTACCTCTATTGTTATCCCTCCCACCCCTTTTCCTTTTTGGCTTTTGACTAGAAGGACTTGGATCGGTTGTGAGGTATTCAATCCCTTCATATTCATCCCCTTTGCAAACCTAGATCCTTAAGACCACGCTCATTAGTCATTGGTGCATACATTTCGTTTCTATTTTTTCCTGCTTCCTCTTCCGGGTCTTGAGATGGTGCCCATGCATCAGTACCAGTGGCCACAATATCCTTAAAAAAGATCTCCATTTCAGCCAAATTTCTTGGACCTTCCTTTTTGAACTTTGCAACCATAGGATAAACCTAAAATACAACAAGTTGAAGTTACATCAATATATATATATATATATATATATATATATATATATATATATATCGAATTTCATAGATATGAAATTACCATAATCTTGGCCTCCCACCACTCGTCACTTGCCGCAATAGCCTGCCTACTATTATCCCATCCAAGACCAGTCTCCTTTCCAACTAGTTTTTCCCACGCCTGCCACTTTTTTTCTCCAAATATCCCATTTATTTTTCATTTGTTTATATTCATAAGATAACCCTGTTAGGTCATTAAAACTATTGATCAAGTTTGTCCACCCAACTTTGTTAAAGTGAGCGTGTGACCTATTTCCAATTCGTACTTGCTCAATACAACACTTAAGATATATATCATAATTTTTATCATTCCAATCAGCCTTGGGTCATTTTCCACTACCATTACCATTTCCATACCTTTGGGATGAGCACAATAATAAGAATATCCATCATACTATCTTCAGAATAACATCTTGCTACCGCAATATTCACTAGAGCACAAAGATCATCATCTATCATATTCCAGTAGTGCTTAAAAAAAATAGGTGTAAATATTGAGGTATTATGCGTTTTAAATTAGAGTGCTCACTCTTGGACATGAGCCGTTTTCTACAACCTCCCTCCTTCACGGTGAACCACGTGATGTCACCTATAGGTACGAAGTATCCACCATCGTTAGCAGTGACTAATCTTTGTCGGGGAACCTGTTGGGCACACGAGGTGGGTTCTCTCCTCCCAACCAGGTTTTGTTCACACAAGAACCATGATTCGAATCCCTAATCACGTGCTTAAGGTGACTGAGTCCTTTACCACTCGGGCCAATCACATGTTGGTTAAAACAATTTGTTTTAATTTTTATTTTCTCAATGTATTTTTAGATCTATCAATTTATGATTATTACTACCAAATCTGCATATCATTTACTTATTTTCATCAATTCTTTTCCTTAGCAGTGTATATTTATAATTCTACCAATTAATATTCATTACGACCAAATTCGCTAATCATTAACTTAATGATATATGTCATTCTGAATTTCTATTTTTTAAAATAATTTAATTTAATTTTTAAATTAATTATGCATATTTTTTTTTTAAAATTTAAATATTAACTTCTTTAATTTATACTTTTTACATTCTACTTGAATATATATATATATATATATATATATATTAAATATTTTTCATTTCATTTTATACTTTTTATAAATTTAAAAATACTCATGATATGCATGGAAAACTTGCTAATATAAAATTGTATAACATTTAATATTATTGCAAATTTAAAATTTTCAATTTTTTATTCAATATTTTTTATTTTTCGAATTATTAACATGCGTTCTTAGTCCTAAAAACACTTGTTAGCTTTTCTAAATTATATCATACCGTAGTTGTGAAATCGTTTACTAAATGCCTCAAAACTGTTAACAGTAATAAATTATTTTTTTTAACATAATGATTTTACGCAAACTATGTTATTTATTTTAAAATAAAATGTGTTAATAATATATAAGTAAATATGAATTAAACTAATTTAAATATAATATGAATGTAATATAATAAATAATTTACTTGTAAAATACAAATACTATGAGTGGAGCAATGATAAGCATTGCTCTTTACTACTCAATTTCAACATGTGATACTACTACCCATGTAAATCCGTAAAAGTTAAGCCGGCAGAAAACAAAAAGAGTCCATCTATCCACGGGCGGATCTTAGAAGCAGGAGAGAGCACATCTCCTCCCGAACTCTTTCTCTTAATTCTTTTTATATAAAAGAATTATATGAAATCCTCAAAATAATTTTTATAATATATATTATATACGAAAAATTCATAAATTATCATATATTTTATTTTTTGAAACACTATTATTATATCTTACTCAACATCATTCGGGTTCACTATAAATAAAATTTTCCTCCTCAATTTATCTGTTTCAAACTTCATAATCTCTCATGTGTAAGATAAGTAAACACTAAATAGAATTTCACATATTAAATATTTACTCATTTTATATATTTAAATGATAAAATTATATATAATTAATTATAAATTTGAAAGAATTATTTTAACTAATATTTAAAAACTTTCCCTAAAAATTTTCTCAATATCCGCCACTCAGGGCCGGCCCAACACCCATTGAGGCCTAAAGTAAATTTTATGGTGAGGCCTTTTTAAAAAATTAACCAAATAATTTTTTCATACAAAATTAATTATTTTGTGCACAATGAGGAGTTGATCCCTGGACCTTCAACCTAATGGTAAGTTTTTATACCAAATGGGCTAACTTATGTTTGTTGATATATTATACATATCAGAAAGTTAATATAAAAAAATACAAAGTGGGCCTTTTTTTTTAAAGAAAAAATTATTTTATTTTAAAAGGCCTAAAGCAAGAGCTTCACTTGTTTTACCCTTGGGCCGGACCTGCCGCCACTGCATCTATCCATTATTCATGCTTCAAAAGCTATTCAGCAAAGTACTTTCCTTTTGGTTTCTCATTCATATATTGCTGAATTCAGTAACAAAAACCACTGTCAATTTCTATGCCATCTGTCAATGTAGTATCCAATTCAGTAGCCACATTTACCTTCCCAGCCTATCCTAATCGTGAACTGTGAATGATCCATGATTCTGTGCAAACTCTTTCAACCGAACAGAAGGACATCAGGTCAAATTTCACTTCGAATAAGGTAAAGAAAAAATTATTACATGGTCACGGGAAAATATTGTCGGACAACAAATGTGTATGATTATATAAATGATCAATTGAATTATTGTTTAAAAATGTTTATTAATTAAATTTACAGTTTCCTTTTCATAATATCTCATATTCAAAATAGGTGAAAGATTAATATCTCAATATATGTACGTGGATACCTCTTCCACATTTGATTTGTATAATTTTGTTTTTCTTTTGTTCAGAGTACACTCTTTGATGTTTGTTGATGCATTAGGCATATTTTATGTCGAGTTTCATTGTTTGAATATTATATTTGATATGGTAAATATTTATTTTTATCTTTATTTTTTTTGGTTACATAAAATAGTAGGAAGTGAGCTACTATTCCGGGATCTGGAGCAATATGGGTGGGACTCCTCCCCAAGAAATTTATTTTGCACTAGATGAGGTCGAACCGGAGACTGCTCACTAAAAAATATCTCTGTACACATTCGCCTACCTTGCGGACCTAACATACTTCCACTAGACCAACCACATTTGGGTTTATTTTTATCTTCCTTATTCTTATATATATATATATATATATATATATATATATATATATATGTGAGAGGGGATCCACATACTCCAAGAGTAACTTTAAGAGATTTACTCTCAATCTCATCCACCCATTTATTCTAATCCAACAAAGGTCATGTGGCTTCTTTAATGAATTAATATAAATCCATTGAATTAGAATAAATGGATAGATGATATTGGAAGTAACTCTCTTAAAGTTACTCTTGGAGTAAGTGGATCTCCTATATATATAGGGGGCATATCTAGTTAGAGAGGTTTTTTATGTGAGAGTGGGAGGAATAAATCTTGACCATTAAAATCGTACATAGATGGTAAAGATTAAAAGTTGATTAGTGGTTATGTGACCACTTAAAAAAGTCATGTGACTTTTTATTCTAATCTTTTGACTATTCATTATTTGATCCAAAGGCTAAGATTTGCTCATCTCACTCTCATATAAAAACACTCCTCTCACTTGATACATCTCCTATATATATATATATATATATAATACATAATACATAATAAAATTAGAGAAACACAGTATAATATTCTCTTTTTTTATACTCAAGAAATCTTTCTTTCTTCGCCAATGTACCAGGATATATAAGAGTTTGATCCATCATATCCTATTTTTCATTCTCCTTTCAACAGGACCTACCCAACAAAAAAAAAAACTTACAACTATTAAATTAGTGTTGATTGAGATCCTATTTGAAGTGAAATCTAAACACACCCTATTAAATTTGTTACTCATGTGATTTACTTTAGCTAATTTTATTTAACTATTTTCCTCGTTTAGTTTAGTTTAGTTCATCGTCCACTAACCATTAGGGATGTAAATTTTATTTATATCTATGCATACGTGCGGATAATATCCACAACGGATAGAAAATGAATATCTTAATGAATATCCGAGGATAAATTAAATCGGTATTTTCTTTACCTGTTTATTAATGGGGCGGGGCGGGTAATATAGTATCCATACCCGTGGATACCCGTTAATGTAAATTTTAGTATAGTACCCACTTATGGATTAGTTTTACTATTTCATATTTTAAATTTTAATTTAATGATATGTATGATTATGCTGTTTACATATCATACTGTTTAGTATATTTACTATAAAAGGAGGGATCAAACTACTCCAAGAGTAACTCTTCTCATCCATCCATTTATTCTAATCCTACAAAGGTACATGTGACTTCTTTAATAAATGAATATAGATTCAATGGATTAGATCGAATATATGGATGAATGAGAGATTGAGAGTAACTCTCGTAAAGTTACTCTTGAAGTAACTTGATCTCTCCTCTTTACTACAGTACTTTCCAAAAACAAGAACTTCTCGTACCAGTAAGGAACTCAAATGTAGAATTAGTTTAAATTTCAGGTGTAAAAAATAAAATCGTGAAGTGTTCAATATCCATGAATATCCACAAATATTGATAAATTTGTTTATAATCCGTAAGATGGATACCTGCATGGATATAGGACGGGGATGGATAAAAAATTCATTCAACGAGATGGATAGTTGGAGATTACTATCCATATCCACCGCGCTCCAGTTACATACATACTAACCACAAACCAAAAATAATAATTAAGATTCAACACACCCTTTTTTTTAGCCTATTTATTTATTTTACAAAATCCAAATGATAATCTCCCTCGTGATAGAATCTTGCTAAAGGTAAGGGGCCGTTTAATAATTGAAGTAGTTGATGATAGCAGTGTTTTTGCAAGATTAATTAATTATACGTAACCCTTCATTTCTTTATGGATGTGATGTTTTGCTGAGTGATTACTGATTGCTGATTAGACAACAATTAAGATGTGTCTAGCTACCGTAATCTTATGGGAAGATTATGATGGGATTTCTCTCTTTATTCCCCAAATACAAGCTCTTACAAGAAATTTCAGTTATTTCATTGTTAGATTCTAGTGGCCCCTCCAACTATGACATCCTAACATAAAAAATAGACCGTTTTCTTTACTTCTTTGCATGGAACACCAACTGTCAAAAAATAGGTAATAAGTAGGGAAATTTTTGTGAATAACCAAAAAAAAAAAAATTATTTTCCTAAATATTCCATTTCTTTTATTATATACATAAATATTCCCTTTTTTTTTCCTTTCACTTTCCCCTCCCTCTATTCACGACTTCCCACTTTCTTCTTTTTAAATTTTTTTTATGTTGAAAAATCGGATTTGGTGGAACCGACTTCTCAATGGACATTTAAAAAAAATTGCATTTGATAGGTAGGAAGTCGGGTTCCGAGAAATTTTTATTTTTTTTCGAATTTTTTTAAAAAATACAAATTTTTTGGTTTTTTTTTTTTTTTTTGGATTTTTATTTAAATTTAATTGGCTTTAGAGTTTAAAAATGTGTGATTAATTTTTTAATTAACTAATAGTGTTGGATGTTAATTATATGATATCAATAATCGTTTTATGATTTCAATATTTAATTTTATGAAATTTTAATAAAATTTAAAGATTTTTAGGGTTTAAAAATGTGTGATTAAATTTTTTTTAATTAAGTAATTGTATTGGTTGTTGATTATATGATAACAGTAATCAACAATGCGATAATAAATATCAATTAAAATTTATAACAAGAAACTATTACAAAAACTCGTGAGAACGTTGCTAAAAATATTGCATATATAATTTATCATATAAACGTGAGAACGTTGCTAACTGTGTGTTCAAGTGTGCAGATTGATAAATCAAAGATAAGTCTTTATAGTTTAATGACTTTAAGGACTGCACGAAGAGTCCAACGATATCAAAGGAAGTTATATAAGTCCAACACTATTAATTAATTAAAAAATTAATCACACATTTTTAAACTCTAAAACCAATTAAATTTAAATGTAAATCCAAAAAAAAAGAGAAAAAATTCGTATTTTTTAAAAAACTTCCTACATATCAAATGTAAATTTTTTTTAAATGTCCATTGAGAAGTCGGTTCCACCAAACCCGACTTCTCAACATAAAAAAAAAATTAAAAAGAAGAAAGTGGGAAGTCGTGAATAGAGGGAGGGGAAAGTGAGGACAAAAAAAGGGATATTTATGTATATAATGAAAGAAAGGAGATATTTAAAAGAATAATTTTTTTTTTTTGGATTATTCCCAAAAATTTCCCTAATAAATACACTACCAGCGAAACTTGAATCTTCCTGAATAAGTAATTACATTACATACCGAACCCTGATTAATCTTTTGAGAATTGCTATTTGACATTGATTTCAAAACTTATTAACTTAGTTAATAGTTCTAGCTACTACCAATTAATGTAGCACCTGCATGCGGTTAGCACCAGAGCTCGACAGATATTATTTTTTTTTTTTTATTTACTGCGACGAGTATTTTACCGCCAACCTGAGACGAGGATTAATTTTCCACAGGAGTTTGTTCGGCACCTTGATGGGTGACATCCCTTCCAACTGAGTTTTCTCCATACCCAAGGCTCGAACCTGAGACCTTGATTAAAGGACGAGAGACGTTTAATCACTTACGTCAACCTCAAGTTGATTCAACAGATATGCCTAAATAGAGTTTTGCTATATTTTTCTACTCAATCCTTTTACTAATCATTTCAATACTAAATAAAAAAAAGTATTAAATAAAAAATAAATAGACCAATTGGATTGGTTTAAAGTGAGAAGAATAAATAAGGAATAATAAACGTTGAAAAGCAAAAAATAATAATAAACTATTCTATTTAAACAAACTTGTTATTTATTATAAATTACTAAATATTGTGAATTGCATGAGTATTTTTAAATTTAGGAAAAAAATATAAAATAAATAAAATATGATAAAATTTAAAATTAGAAAATATATAAACATAATTAATTCAAGTATAATCTAAAATGTATTAATTAAGAAATAAAATAGTTGAATCTAAAACGAAAATATGCATAACTAATTCTAAAATTTAAATATTAAAAAAAAGAAATTGAAAATGAAATTTATCATTACCATCAATAAATGTGACAAATATTGTGTTGATTCCAAAGTGTAATTCTCCTAGGTCTATCAAAAATTAGAAACCCACATCCTTCCTAGATAAAACTTTTACCCACTTTTGATACACTTTTCATTCCCAAATGATGTGAATATATTTTATTTGTTGAAAACCATTTATACCCTTACTCACGTTCTTTTTCTCTCAAAACTCATCGGTGTAACCATCCCACTAGTCTTGACATTCAAAAGTGTCTCCTGTTTATCTTTCTCACATAACTATTCTTTTTTTTTTGTTAAAATCTCCCAACTATTCTTCATCACACCGTGACATGCAATAGTAACTAAGGTATTGAAGTCACCTAGCTCCAATGCCCTTTTGCCTTCTAAAAAGTTATATTCAGATATATCCGACCAATATTCCAATGAGTTCACCATATATAGATAATCATTAAGATGTCTTTTACAACTTCTGAAAGGTCCTGAATTATTATTATTATTATCTAATTTTTAATCTTAAAATTAATATTATGTTAATATCATATTGTATATGTATGGTCATAATTATAACATTATTTATAACAAATTATTAAAAGGTTAAAAAAAAACATTACAAATACTTATTTTATTTATATTATAAGTATGATAATCTCCCTATTTTTATATTTTTATTTATTTTCTTACAAATTACATTGAATAATTAATATTTAAATAATATTTTATATGATAAGGATATTTTAATAATTACAACATTTATTCTCAGAAATATACATAATGAACCAAACAAAGTTTCGTATTATTCTTGAAAAATTCAAGAAAGATTCTCAAGAATTTTAATTGCTAAACAAACATGTTTTGCAAGATACCCATCAATTACATTCCTGATAATAATATTTCCGGATATGTGATTCTCGAGAATGTAACTTCAATCTTTAAAACAAACGTCACGTATAGAATATTATTTTAAATTTTTGTACCAAACATGGAAATATCCATTCTGACCTTCCAGGAATAGTTTTGCATACCCTGAGAATCAAACCCAACCATAGTGGTTGTGGTCTAGTTATGAAACCCGAATGGATCAACTGGTCCAGGACACGTTACAACAGTACGTTACCACAGTACCTTACCTCGTCCTAAAATGAATATCTGACCTTATGTGGTGGTGAATTATAGTCAACCATTGGCATTTCACTTTGTCTGCAAAGGTAGGCCCCATGACTCCACTTAGGAGTGAGCAGAGAAGTACAATACCTATCCTAGGCCCAAAAGGTCCCATAGTTGCACCCACTCAATTGAATTAGATTTTGAACCCAAACTTTGTTCCAACCAGTAAATGGTCTATTAATGGTAACAGCCACAAACATTATAATAACACAAATCATTAAGCTAAAGTTATCAATATGAAAGGATTCCTTTCTGTGCCTAAGCAATATGGAGTATGAATCCCCATATAACATGTTTCGGCACTTTAATTAAAGTAACAAAATCATGGTATAACGGGTATTTTAATCAAAGCCGCGAACTCTACACTATAATTGATTGCTTTTGAAAATAAACAACAGAGGAAAAGACTCAAGAAAAAAATGGTGTCATTAATATGATTGTTATAAGTGATAGTTTATTTAGCAAATTAGTTAGTTAAGGATGAATTGGTTAATTTGGTTATATTTATACAAGCTATTCAGCTAATTAATTTGCTTCTATTTATACAAGCCATATTAGTATCAGCAAACCTATTCTCCACTAACTAACTATTCTGCTAACTAGACTTACTTGGTACAATATCATGTCAGTCATGGGGTAAGCGCGTCATCATGTCCACACAACAAAAAATCCAAAAATAAAATTGTGCAACCATTTTCTTAGGATCATGGAGGATGAAACTAGTACAAGAATTAGTGCAATAATGCATGGAAAAATTACAATTAAGATCTCAACAGATAAGGAGTAAAGGAGATCATCTTATCAGAATCGTTTAACTGTGATTTAGATTTGAAGAGGAGCAAGTATGCTCTATGGAGAAAGAGGCCTGTCTACTCTGAATCTCAGCATGAAGATCATACAGTCCAATACAATACAATATGTTTGACATGAAGATCATACAACTAGCTCCAACCCAAATATTTCCAGTTCAATACAATTAGTTTCTAGTTGTTAATTATGCTAGACAAAGAAATGGAAAACTTATTTTCCTTCTGAATCTGGCAAATTACTGGATCATTTTAAGTTAAGAGATTCTTTTGACACATAACTATTATATTTAGGGTAACATTGTAACTTTCATTGCATTCCGACATTATGGAAAGTCCTCAAAGACACAAAACCCGAAGGTAGGGGATACAAACTTTACTCTGGACCTGCATCAAATCAAAGGGGGAGCCCTTTCGGATTTGACATAAAATACAATGGTCCATGTTCTTAAACTTTAAGATGCTTCCTCTTGTTGTCTACTTGCAACATTCACCATATGAATCCTGTATCAAATATAAAACAATTCAGCACTTAGCACCTTTTTTTTGTTCATTAGAGGCTAGAGGAAATACAGTGTAGTAGCATGCTCTCTTCTATAAATCTCACCTAACCGTATGTAATCAAATTTGAACCTATAAGTGAATATTCAATGCTTAACCATTATGATCTAATTTTCTTTTACATGCTGTAAATTAATATATTGGCCAGGTAATACCTTTATAAGTTGTAAATTTGAAACCTTTGATTATCCCCAAACATTTTCCCTATGAATAAACCTACAATACATACTGTTCTTTCTTTAGCTTTATGCAATAATTGTGACATTAGATAGCTTTATGTCAAAATACTTTTTGCTTCGGGGCCAACTTTAAGAGACTGTATATATGCAAGCAATTCCTGTTTCATCTCTGCTTCACATCTTCAATATGTTAGTAAATTTGTACAGAGATATTTATAGTTTTAAAATATGCACCCGGTGCTAGTTTCAAAGGTTTACAAGCTAGCTGCCAATACTTGGTTTTCAGTGGAGTAAAGAAGATAGTTCAATGTTTGTTTATCATCATCTTGGTTCTACCGCTCTACTGCTACTTCATGTAGACAACATTCTCTTTACTGTTCCATCAGCATCTTAGATCAATTCTGTTCTTACCAAGCTTAAGGCAGAATTTTCCATTAAGGATTTTGGTTTCCCATCATTAATTTCATGGTGTCCAAAATAGAGAAGAATGCTTGTGGGTTATTTCTTCATCAGTAAAAAAAAAAAAAAGTA
Source organism: Ammopiptanthus mongolicus (assembly GCA_039655645.1). Classification (NCBI taxonomy): domain Eukaryota; kingdom Viridiplantae; phylum Streptophyta; class Magnoliopsida; order Fabales; family Fabaceae; genus Ammopiptanthus; species Ammopiptanthus mongolicus. The sequence continues at coordinate 51,141,960 of CM077350.1, forward strand.
AATTTCACGACAGCACAATATAGATAACTGAGTTTCTTAAGCATGTTATTAGAGGTTCGATTCCTACCATCTGGATGAAAAAATGCTTTGTTGGGAGAGATGGAACTCACTTCAGTGATCTCTACGCCTCGAAAAGGATTAATCTCTAGCTATCGGTTGGGGATATCAACCACTTTCCACAATATATTTTTGTTGCTACAATTTTGAAGTTTTAATTAAGTTACTTTCTACAGTAACTTTTGTTTTTGGTCTCTAATACCGATCATTTTCAATTTATAAAGATGATAATAAAATCATTAGGTACCTCAAAGGGACTTACTAGCAAGGTTTACAACTTTATTGTGGATCATTGGATTGTTTAGAAGCATAAACTAATTCTGATTGGGAGACGTGTGCTAATACTAGAGGTTCCTTCAAGTGATTTTATTTATTTTTATCTCCTTGAGTTCCAAAAAGCAATCAACAGTCTCAAGATCCAGTGATGCGATGTGGTCAAATAATAAATGCATTGGCATCCATCCACGGTAGCAGAATCACAACAATGGATTCGTTTGTCATCTCCATGAGCTGTGTCTTCCTTGTACTTCACCAACTATCCATTGTGATAATCAAATTACTATTTTCATGGCTTACAACCAAGCACATTGAAATAGACTTGCACTTTCGAAAAGAATGAGTGGTCACGGATCAGATCATTATTCAGCATATTAACCAAGATTAGCTTGCGGATGTCTTAACAAAGCCTCTCCTTACAAATTCATGAAGTTCAGAAGTGTTGGATCAAGCACTTGTCACTAGACGAAAAGTTTTACCTGTTAGTTAAGGTCCAACTTTTAGGTGCAGCGCGTTTATTTGATAGACGTGTTAGAATAGGATGAAATAAAATGCATAAGCTGTATTCTTTCTTTGATGTGTTTTATAAATACAACAAAATACACGATTAAAAAGTGAAATATTTTGATTAAAATAATGAAATTGAAATGAACATAACATAATCCTGTTCCATCATGTTTCTGGCAGCGCCCCAAATGCTACCATAAAATGATTATATATTTTGCTTAAATCATATATACCACGTGCAGACATGGCGTATCTACAGGTTAGGTCGTCTAGCACCTTTGATGTGTGTCAATGTACAAAGAAAGTCGAAATGTGTGTTTGGATGGAGTATTATTATTATAGGGTAAAGAAATTTTATAGGGTAATTAAATTATTTCACTTCAAAACATGTTGTTTGGATATTTTTTAAAAAAGTATTTGAAATTTTTAGAATTTTAATGGGTATTTGTTGTAGTATAAATGAAGGAATTTAAATCCCCTCCTAAATAGATGAAATTTGTAAATTCCTCTCACTCCCTCCACATTTGGCTACCACATCCGACAGTCGCAGATCACCACCTTTTGTCGTCGATCATCGCCGCCTGTTGAGTTCTGGCCACCGCCTACGGCAAGCTGCGATCACCGCCACCACCGAAGATCTCCGACCACTGCTCTGCTGGCGAGCTCCGGCTACCGCCGCCGCCAACGGCGAGCTCTGGCTACCGCCACCGCCACCGGCGAGCTCCGGCCACTGCCGCCGCCAACTCCGACCACCGCTACCGCTAGACCTCCGACCACTGCCAACCACCACCACTTGCAACCATTTTTTTTATGAATAATGACATAATTAATCATTTAATTATTCCTAAAATTAGCTAATTATTAAAATATTTTAAATTTTAATTATTTTTGTTTTAGTCCAAAAGCTTCAAATAAGAATTGAACCCTAGACGTCTAAGGAGGAAGAGTGAAGATCAATCACTAGACCATTGATGTCGGTTTGCAATAATTTGTTATTTAAAATTACTAATGTTTATTTATTTATCACATTATATAGTAAAATTCAAAATTCAAAATTTTAAAATAAATATTGTGAAATGAAATTTTAAAATCAAAGAAAATGAAATTGTTTTATCCAAACAAAGAATTTCAAATATAAGAAATTTGAATTACTTCATCCAAACAAAATAATTTGAAAATAAAAATAATTCAATTGATGTAATTCAATTACCTTGTATTTTAAATACGTTGGAATTTTGAAATACCTCATCCAAACACACTCGAAGGGTGATTTTTGGTCTTCCTTAAAACCAGCAAGAACGGGTAAAACAAAGATTTTCAGGTGTTACCTAGTTTACTTTCAAGGAGATGGATTTCATGCGACGGAAATTTTCTGCATTCACTGCATTCAGTCTGTTGGGACTATTGGATGAAGATCAAATGACTCACATTCCGAATTTATTTTTAAATCCGCTTTACCGAACTTAAAATATGAACCCTCCGATCTTCATCCAATTGTTACTATCTAAATTTTGACCGGAGGCAATCCGGGACCTTAACTTCACACATATAATTTATCGTCCTTAGTTTCATCCTTTACATTCGATACTTCTACATGCGTGAGAGAAAGAGTTCAAAGTCAAAGAAGTTCTTATAAGCAAGTAAACAACATTACAATAAGCATAGATTAAAATATACTACATTTTTTCACATTATTGGGCAATATTAAGATGAGTCCTTATGGTTTACAAATTTTGCAAGGACATCATAAAGAAAGGCAATAAATAAAACACCAAAAAGTAGAGAAAAAGAGAGGAGTTTCTTAATCCATGGAGCTTCAACGAGTAAAATATCCACCTCCTTCTGGAAACTGAAACCCAATGTTCTCAATGGCACCAACGGTTTTGAACATCCTCCTCTTGTTTATCTCTTCCACTATTGACCTCTGCAGCTGTTGTCTCCTCACATCCACACACGAACGATTCCTCATTAGTCTCTGGCATCCATGTCCTCTTGTCCCATGACACCTGCGAGAATCATCCATTCTCATGTTGCAAAACTGTTTGGTGAAATCAGCCTCCACCACTTCCTCTCGTGGACAGAACCTTGTGCTCTTGTTTTTGGCCTTTGGAGTGCAGCAAAGGGTTTCTGCTCCTATGACTAGAGTTGGACCATGCTCATCTTCATTGCATGAGTCGCAGTAAAGGTAATTGGAACACTTGAAGGAGTTCATTGAGCTTTGAGAGCTTGCATCATCATTCATAAATAGTTCATCTGCAAATAGTTCAATGAGGGCAGGGGAATCTAGTTCTTAGATTGCACTGAAAATAAATGTAGGCTATCAAATATAGTTAACAATGTATATTATGTTAGAAATAATTAGAAATTGAAAGTGGTTATTGACTAGCTAGAATAAAACTTAGGCACAGTTTTATAAATGCTTGTGATGTTGTTTTATAATGACAAGAAGACATACGTAACAATTCATCAATAAAGATAACATGTATAACAATTGTTAATTTGTTATACATGTCATATTCTCATTGAAAAACAACACTACAAACACCAATAAAATAATACCTAAGTTTTTTCGTATTACTAATCCACTGTCATGCATTAAGAACCACTTAGCATTTAGTTCCTAAAAATATGACATTAAGCATTGAGTAATATATTAGAGCAATTATGTTTGATAGCCTAAAACTCTCCTTAGCTCTAGTATAAATAGGAGAATCTGGTCTCCATAGCTCTATTATAAATAGACTCTACTCTTGTATCAAGTGTGCCAACTGCCAAGTACGTAATAGAAATCCTTTTCTTCCAACATTATATAGTTAACAGAGCTAACAATCAATTATTAATATTGTTAATTGATTACTAACCCTGTTAACCTAAAAATATTTATAGTATATCGCTAGCTAGGTGTAAAATGATGCATGAAAATGATATGTAAACATCATATGATCAAAGTATATATATATATATATAGTAAACTTGCTAAGCTGAAAGAAGAGTACCTTGAGGCCAATCTTGAGCAAATGGGTAATGGTTCTCAGCATGGAGGGTCGTGGTGGAGGAAGGAAACATTGGGAGAGAACCGTGAGAGGAAGAGCGAGAAGATGATGAGAAGAAAGGATGGTGATTACTGATATCATCCTCTTCTTCAAAGTTAAAGCTATGTTGTCGTTGATACTTAGAAGTTCCCCAATCCCCCCAAGTTGGTACTAAAGATGACACCTCCTCCTCTATCATTTCAGCAATCTCCAATGGTTCCAGGTCATTAATTTCCAGTTCTCTAACCATTTCCACAGCCACCTCAATTGCAGTGTCATTTATGGTATCAAATGGAAAGTATATATTTCTTGTATGCCCTGTGTCCAAAATGCAATTTTGAGGCAACCCATTGTAAGACATACTTGTAGCTTTTTTTTATTAGACATATCATAACAAGACCGAATAAAATATGTAAGTTTAATTCTATGTTTGATGTGTTTTATAAACAGAACAAAACACAAAATTAAAAAGTAAAAAGTAAAATATCTTTCTATCATGTTCTCTCCTTGCCCAACACTTATATAAAATGATCAAAAATGTTATTTGTAGATCCAGATACCAAACAACTTGGTTAATAGATGTACAAATCTTGACTAATGATATAATGTCAGTGGTGGAGTTATTGATGTTGCTGGTATCGTGATTAATGATGTATAAAACATAATTAATGTTGTTAAAATTTCTGATGTTCAAATAACATTGTTGTAAAATGATTGTATATTGTGCTTAAATTATGCATACCATTTTTGTTAGAAATCTGTACTTTAAGGAAAACAGTGTCATCCTCTTCATTTATTGATCCAGTGATTGTCATGTCTGTGCTCTTTGTTTGGTTAACTGCTGGAGTGAGTTTCAGTGCATGAGTCAGATTTTTGGGTAATGTTGGGCCAGGCAATGGTGAGTCAACTTGGTCCGTGGCTAAAAATGGGTCCAACAAGAGCTCCTTTGCTGGCAACCTCTCTGAGGCATGTGCCAAACATTTTCCCACAAATCTCTGGGCTTCCAAATCATGGATCCTGAAATAAGCATCTGGTAGCTTTCCCTGTTAAATCAAATCAGTCAAAGTATGTGAAATGAATATAGATCCATATGGAGTGAAAAAAGAAATAAAGTAGTGTCAAGTTAAACTTACTGAAGTGACTTTCTTGTATATTTGAGCTGGGTTGGAGCACTCGCTGTATGGGAACTCAGAAGTAAACAATTCTATCATACACATCCCAAAGGAGTATATGTCTACCATCTCATTGTATTCCTCTTCATACAATTCTGGTGCCATAAATTCTGGTGTGCCTGATGGTCATACCAAACATAAAATTTCAGTTTTATAGACACATGGTTTAGTTTAGATTACTCATCACTAGTAATTTAACCATTTTGCTATTTTCACCACATTTTTGTACAATATTTTGACACTAGGTATGTACAGGATTTCTGTTTAACAGTATGAATTATGTGGTTAACCAGAAATTTGTACTTACATGCTATTAATTAGAAATTCGTACTTACATGCTGTTAATTAGACATTTGTACATGGTTAACAAGTTATAAAAGTAGTGTTTTATGAACAAGCATCATTTTGAATAGTTAAGGTACCAAATAAAAGAGGAAAAGGAATTGCCTATGACACTGTGAGCATGTTGGGAGCCATGAAGAATGGCTGCAAGGCCCAAGTCACCAATCTTGACCTGCCCCAGATGGCCATTGACAAAGATATTATCACACTTGAGGTCTCTATGTATCACAGGTGGATCGTGGCTGTGTAAATACTCCAAACCTCTTAAAATCTGGCGAGCCCAGTTTTTCACTGCTCTGATATCCACTCGCTGGTACTTTTTTCTATACCTACATTATTTATGTATAATATAATGTAATATTATTATCACAAAACTAAGAGAATCTATAAAAAAAAAAAAAAAAAGTCAATTAAGTTGGGAGGAAAATTCTTGCAACCAAAACTTTTACACCATTGTTACACGAGTCTATCAAAAAATTATGAACAACGTGTATTGAATGATTAATAGACTGATAAGATGTTTTTAAAAAGTATGCAAAATCACTTTTTTGGTCTCTTATCTTAATTGTTTTTTCATTCTAGTCCCTTAATTTTTTTTGGTGATAAATAAGTCCCATATGTTTACAAACATTAACAACGTTGGCCTAAACATTAGTAAACATCGTCTCAAACGATCCTACGTGTCCGTTAAATATCCAACATGACGCTAACGTACGTGCTGCTGGTTTAGTGGCTTGGCCAAAACGACGTCGTTTTGGCGACTTCAGATTGGTGTCCGAGTAAGGTAAATGTAAACCAAACTTTGTAGCTATGGTTGTAGGAAAGGAAATTGAGAACCATGAACTCTAGGTCACCATTTAAGGAAGAGGAAGATAATCCATACACCCCCAATGGTAACAACACCAGCCACTTAATACGTACAGTTGTAGACTTAATGGACACGTTTAACGGAGTTGAATATAAAGTAATACTTAAGCCAATATTATTAACGTTGGTAAAAATAAGGGACTAGTTTGTTAAAAAAAAAAAAATTAAGGGATTAAATTGAACAAAACAATTAACTTAAGGGACCAAAAATGTAATTTTGCCTAAAAAGTATGACCTGCTGAAAATTTATGAACCAATTATAGTAGATGTTATTAATTAATTTTTATTAGGTGGTTAATTAAATGTAACAATGGTGTGAAATATTTTGTGTGCAAATAATAGAGCCGAATAAGCACAAGGGTTCAAAGATAACAAAAATAAGGGATGGTTGATTACTCTCGTAGGGTGCCAGAGGTGAACAATTCGGTAATGAAATTGATGGTTCTGTAATTGACATCGATCCAAGAATCATGAAAGGTCATGATAGAGTCATGGTCCAGGTTCTTGAGGAGATGAACCTCTGAATAAAGGCGCTGAAGTTGTTCTGGTGAATGAAAGACATCACCGAGCTTGACTTGGTTCCAAGCCACTTCTATTCCTAGGACCTCATCAAATGCCCTATACACTACTTTCATGGCTCCTTTGCCCAGAATATCCCTGAACTACAAGCACCAATAATCATAGATAATAATACAGATTAATGAATAATTTAATATTAACATTAACTAGGCAACTAGATTAACTGGATAAAAAAACATCGGATTTATTATTAAAACATAATTGTTTTTTTCAACACTTGGCGTGGACACGGGACAATGTATGCATCTCAATGTGAGTGTAGCTAGATGTTGTTGTATATTATACGGACATAAATGTGCTGTATATAAATGTGAATGAAATGTTGTTTGAGTATGAGCATATTTGAACAATTAAAGATAAAGAAGTATTATTAAAATATATGTAGCAGTTTTCATTAATTAATAGTCAAACTTAATTGTAGAAGTCATAGCAATCAACAAAATTTCTCTACCCATTGAATTTAACAATAGTTGGATATTTTCGTATTTTTATATAACTGTAGTTAGATGTTTTAGACAAGTTGGTGCCTCATGGCAACAAGCCAAGACTTGGTAAAGCATTAAACAGAACGTATTGTGCTTAATTTCTTTATAGTAAATTGACTCAATCATAGATGCCTAGCTACTATATAAAATCAATAAGATATATAAGAAAAACTATCCCCTTTTTTTTAAGCAAATAAAAGTTAAGTTGCACATTATTGAACTTAAAAATAAAAATCAAAGTCAAGTAATAAAAAAAACTTAAAAACGAAAATCACAAACTCTACATAATTGCTCAAAAAGTCAAAATTGGCAAATAATATAAAGTAAATCTATGGTAAAACCAACTTCCACTGGCAAACTAGTTTTGTGCAAAATAATTAGTATCCCCTATGCAAAAAAAAAAAAAAAAAAAGGCCTTCGGTTTCATTTAATTTATAGCAATCATTTATTATTTCCAATTCAAATTGAAAAAAAAAAGGACAACATCATTATCAATTAATTCATATCCTTTTTTTTTTTTTTTTTGGTTGACAATTCATATCCTTTTTTTAATCAGCTTATGCTGCACATGATACCAATTAGTCAGAAAGCTCATGATCCATTCACAAACCATGAAGATGAGAATCAATCAGAAACACTTACACGTCCATATCGACCAGATGGGTCAGTTTCAACATATCCAAGATGGGCTTTGCCTCCAGCACCATTGCAGTCTCCTAATCTCCCCTTGTACATGATGCCTCCAGATGTAGCTAGCTCGAACACCAACTCTGACTTAACCGGTACTTGTATTATAGATATAAAGATAGGTGTATTGAAAACTTAGCAACAAAACAACATATTATTGTTATATATAATCTGAATTTGAGCTTAATAATCAAATGAAGGTGTGTGCTAGATGATCCGAGACTTCCACTCATGGCTCTCATGGGAGAAGACACCAATTAATAACCAGAAGAGCCTTGAATAGTCAGCACTAAGCATGTCCATTTCAACAAGGCCACATGAAAGCTCGGAGAAGTGCTTGGGAACCATTGTGTTAAAAGTCCTAAGAGATATGAAGAAATAAAACCAAAGAGAGATGCTACTCTTTAAGATATTTAATTTCTTTGAGATGATACAGTAGAGACAAAGTTTTGCATAGTTTAGAGAAGAATCATGATGTGTCCCGCAATAAAGCCACACCACAAATTGTGATGTTAATAAGAGCTGTGGTTGAAGATACTTGTGGACGAGAGTTTTTTATGAGAATGAAATTAAAGTCTCTTAGAAAATGAAAAGATCACACACATATATAGGACATAGGCAAGAAAATGGGCTTCTAAATTTGAAGAATCTATGGATACGATTTGGTGAAAACATTTGTGGATGTAAGAGATACAGATCAAAAAAATCAGATTAATTTGAAAGAGAATATGACAAGAAAAAAGGGTTGGAGGGATTTTGATTTTAGAGAGAAAAGAACATAGAGGGACTTTGAAGGCTTAAGGATATGGTTCTGTGGATTGTGGAATGCGGAAGAAAGAGTAGTGGTTGGTCTAATTAATGGAATGGAAGAGTCTAAATAAGGGAATAGATTTTACATTGCTAAGTCAACGTTTATGTAGTTATGTACGTAACAAAAATGTGTACATATATGTAAAGAGTTAATGGTATCCATTTTACTTTGCCTAATTTGTATAGTGTTCTTTTCATTAATTCACAAGACAACTTGATAATTATCACAACAACAATAATAATAATAATAATAAAATAAAGTAAAGACATCTCGATAATTCTTATAAAATCTTATTGGGAAGTGGATGTTTAATAGATGTGATAAAAAATTATTATTATTTGATCTTGATTTTGTAGAATTTGATTATAATATTTTTGTATCAAACTGAAATTTGATTTTAAAACAATCATACGTTATTAAATTTGATATAGTTTTAAATACCTCACACTTGAGCTACAAATACTCTTTCGAATATTCTATTCCCACTTAACACATATATTTAATATTTGTCAATTATTTTATTCATTCAATTTCATCTCTATTACTTTGGCTATTTTTTTTTTAATAGAAAAACGCTAACCAGTGTCTAAGGATAATGTTTGAGGATTAATTAAAAAAATAATTTTTCATGAAAAAATGGTTAATTAAAGTATCTACAAGTAAAATTTTTAGTTTTGCAATGAAACATTTTTTTTCTTGATTCCTTAACCAATGTCCTAATGATACTAGTTAGCAAGACCTTTTTTCATAAAAAAAATTTTAGCTTTTAATTTTTCAAAAAAAAAAATACACAAGTGTATTTATATCAAACTGTCAATACTCAATGCAATTGTTATAACGCACGCAGATGCGTCTATGTCTCTCTCCCTCCCTCACTCTACCCCTGTGATTTGAGAAGCTACTAGGTATTAACATTTTGGCTAAATTACTATTTTCATCTATAATTTGTTTTAATTTATTTAACATGATCTCTCTATTTTAAAAATGTTCAAGTTGGTCTTTTACTTGTCAAACACTAAGCAATTTGATCCTTTCTATTAAATTTCACAGTTAACTTTTGGCTAAAATTTTGGTCCCTCATTTATTTTAATTTATTCAACTTGATTCCTCTATTTTAAAAATGTTCAAGTTGAATCAATCATAAATTACGTAAAAGAGGGACCAACGTTGAATAAATTAAAACAAATGAGGGACTAAAAGAGTAATTTAGCCTAACATTTTTCAACAACCCTCACTACATATAACGTATATATTATGTTGTTTGGGCATGTGCTTAGTTATTAGGGTTTCAGAACTACCATTTTATTTTATTTTTGTTCGGAACCCACCATAATTAGGGCCTTTGGCTCCCCAGTGGGTATAGTAGAGTGTCCCCACAACTTCCGTCCTTTGGACCGGCTATGGAAATAATCTCCGGTTCCGCAGCGATGGACGTCCGGTTTTTTACACACGGGGTTGGGCTACCTCCCAACTGGAGGACTCCAAGAATCGAACTTGCGTCCCTTTTTTTGGGGGAGAGTTACGTTACCAACTCTCTCAACACTAAGTTGGAACGATATTCTAACAACCTAGTGTACATATAACGTACATTCTCATTTCTAGCATATCTTAATGGATTTATTTTTTATTCATTGGATAAATTATTTTATATTATTATTTAAGAGTTGTGTTATTTGAACATCAAAATTTGGACACCGTATGTGTTTATTTCTATCTGTTACTTACTTTTTATCTTCTTAGATATACACGCATATAAAAAATATATCAAAAAACAAATGAACACCGTATGGTGTCCCCTTTTTGATGTCAAAATATCTTTACTCATTATTTAATTATGTATTATGAAATACAGATTAAAAATTATGTATTATATTTATTACATATTTTGAAATACAATTCTAGTAGGGATGTATTTCTAGTTTTTTTAAGCATAAAAAATAATAAAAAGATTTAATTATCACAACTAGCGATAACAACCAGGGATTTGACTACAAACAAACCAGGGGGGTTATTAGTACCCTTATTCCATATTTTTCTCCTCGTCTTCATCCCCAATCTCCGTCATGAGGAGTATTTCTTCCCCATCATTATATTCCTCGTCTCCCTGCGGATTCCCGCAGGGCCCCCAAAACGGAAATGGGTGCAAATGCAAACCCTAGTTTCCTTGTCGTTAACATCCATCTTTTCTTCAATGCAATCCCTTTTAGAATATTGCATTAAATTCGCTCAACCCCACCTTGTTGTTCGTCGTGTCGTGGAAGGTAGTCATTACTCCTTTCTACACTCGCTTTTGGATTTCAGAACCCTACCTGACAAGTGATAACCCGCTAGTTTATCTAGTTTTTCGATGATTAATCATAGGATTTGATAAGAATTGTTGAGTTTATTCTCAATTTTGCCCATGATTGTCTTTGTTTGCTCTTAAGTCATGTCTTGAGTCTTTGTATAGTTGTTTTAGTATTTTTTTTTCTATACTTTTGAGTCAGTTATGTGTAATTGAGTGCTCATGCTTTCATGTACCTAATTAAGTCCAAAAGTGAAGCTTTGGAAGCAAGGGTGCAAAGAAGAAGTTTGAAGAATAAGAGACTGATGTATTCTGGAAGGAGCCATTCGCCTCGCGAATGTGCACATTTAGGATGTATACAATTCAGTTTGTAAACATGATTAGATCATCTTCTTTTACACCTTAAGGTATGATTAGCTCAGGATTATTTCGAATTTTGATTTTCATCAACTTTTTTTATGAATCTTGGAGTTTATTCAATCAATTTGGTTTTCATTTCAATGGGGAGGAGCTAAATTCCCTATTCTAGGGTGATGATGTAGCCATTTATGAAGGTTTAGTAATGTTATGGCTAAATCCTAGTTTCATATCATTGCTCTGATGTTTTTCTCATGATATTAATGCTTTCAATTGTTAGCTCAAGAAATAATTGAATCATAGGCCAATCATAATGAGATCGTGAGGAGATTTATGTATCTAGAGTATTGGGGAAAAACTATAGGGTAATTTGAGACCTTGAGGAGATAAGAACCCTATGCAACTCCTATAGAGAATCATTAAGCTTAATAAACTGCTTGGTTAATAATCTTCATAGAAATATAGTCAGTTAGGAATCAAGGGGTAAAATTTAGTTTGCTCTAACCCAGACATTAAAATAAATTAGGAATCTTGCTTGATAATTGTTATTGTTAGAAAATAGGATGGATTGCCATAACTGCGCCAAACCGTCACTACAAGAATTTTGTATATTACCGAAGGCTTTTTCCATCGATAATTTCGGAAATTCAAATCGCAACATATTACCGACGGATTCTTCGTCAGTAATGGGAAAAGAGATTATCGACAGCTAAATTCGTGAGTACCTTTGGCGAGGTAAACCGCGAATATCTGCACAAGACAATTACAGACGCAATAACCCGTCGGTAATATCTTTTTTAACTACTGACGGATTATATTACCGACGGATAATGTGGTATAAGTTTTCGACGGATAGTCTGTCGGTACGTCTAGAAGTAAATGCGCGCACCTAACCCCCATTACTGACAGTCTTATCCGTCGGTAATGTTCAATTGTTTAAATTTACGGACGGATAAATCCGTCGGTAAATTCTAATTTTCTATAACCCGAGAACTCCTTCTCCTTCACTTCATTTTCTCCCTTCTGAACCCTCTTCCTCCATCTCTCTCTGGCCCTCTCCCCTCCTCCCACCACTGCGCAGCTCCTCCGTCCCACCACAACCGGCGACGCTCGCTCCACCGCACAGGTACGCTCGCTCCACCTCTCCTCTTCTCTCCTCCCTCTCCTCTCACTGTTTCTCCCCCTTTTTGATGCACAACCACCACAAGCAGAGGCATAACCACCCGCAGTTGTCATTGAGCAGAGGCAGAGATGAGAGCCCCTTCTCCTTCCTTCTTCTTCTTCCTTCCCTTTTCTTTCCCTTTTTTTATTTGTTAATTTATTTATTTGTTATTTTTCAGTGACATGATCAACACAGAGTTGCTGCTGCCACCTTGTTGTTGTCTTTGTTGTCGTAATTCACAGGTTCATTCACAGTCGTATGTTATTAGGGAGAGCAGCTTCCACCGAATGACCAACAGCAGCAGGGACATCAGCTCCCACTAGATGACCAGCAGCGACAGGGGCAACAGTAACAGGAGGGACAACAACGAGAGTTATCAGATGACGTCTCTTCGGAAGACTATACAGATTATTAGGATTTTTGTATTAGTTGTAGAATTTTGGTACATTTTTCATGTTTTGATGACAACGTTGTTCACCTTATATATAATTTATATAATTTTCATAAATTTTGTTTACTTTAAGTTATTATAATTTATAATTATTTTAATTAAATTTAATAAAAAAATTAACAATACCGACGGATAATCCCGTCAGTAACTCGGACAACAAGTTACCGACGGATATATCCGTCGGTAATTCACTCCACATTTACCAACGGATATTATTCGTCGGTAATTCAGACCACATTTACTGACGGTTATCACTATCGGAAATTACCGACGGAAATCCTAATCCGTAAGTAAAATTTAGGGACGAGTAAGTTACCGATGGCTTTAGACCATTACCGACGGATATTGACCGTCGGTAATCAACGAATTTCTTGTAGTGCGTAGTTCGTATATGGAGAAGAATTTTTTGTCTATGAGAATCCAAATCCATAGATTAGTGAAATCGGAGCCCTATAGCTTTCTCAATTTGAAATGCACTCTCATCCTTAATCTTGCTATTTAGTTCTTATTTTGATCTTTTCACAATTCATTCTTTTAATTAATTATTTTTATTTCAATTTTCTTGTGAACTCATTTGGGTGTTTGAATAGTTATCAATATCGAGAAGTGGTAATTGGTCACCTCAAATCTCGTGTTCAATCTTGGACCTACCTAGTTCTATACTACTTGCAATGATTTAGTGCACTTGCTAAATTCGTATCAACAAGCCCGAAGAACATCGCGAAGATGCTCAAAGGGAAACCTTTTTGCAAACCTGAAATTTCAGTTATGGTTCAGGAGGTTCTGGAGAAGGCGAAAAAAATGAGGGAAGAGATGAATTTGTGAGGATGTGGGTATGGAAAGCTTTGGTGTCGAAGCCATGAGGTTTTGGGTTGTACCATTTGAGTATCTGTTTTTAAGAATTTGCAAAATATCTGTGAAGAGATTTACTTTAGTAGAGTGATAGACTTGGTCATTGTGTTTGAGGCTGCAACTTTTGAATTGTAAAGGGAATTACTTTTAGTTTTTTTTTATCAATTTAATAATATATATAAAGGGTATTTCTATAATATGTTCTCAGGAAACAGACCCCACGTGATGGGGAGTATGGTCCTCATTCCCATCCTCAAATTGCTTTTAGAGGGATTTTCTCCCTTATCCCTGTCCCCGCGGGAAAAAAATTTTCGTTCGTGGAAATTCTCATGCCCAGGTGAAAATTATCATTCCTAATCTCAACCACTATTTAAGAATTGTAATTTTTTTTTTATAGGAAACTAGAATATTTTTAATAATGTACCAATACAACATTAGATAATAATACAAATAAATTCACATGAATATGGAAAGAAATTTAAATTGATAATTTCTAAACAATTATAATCAATTTTTTTAAGTTGATTGGTATATCCTTAGTTATTACTAACTTTTAGTATTAGCATTTAAGATTGAGCTCAATTGAAGGAGTGAATTGATCTGTATAATAAATTTGGTAGTTCCTTTGTTATCCAAAAGGTCTAGACAATTTGGACTCAAGCTTCTCAACTTATATACATTACAATTGTCTTTATTTTGCTCTATATGAGACTTTATTTTCCAACACTGTCCCTTAAGTCCAACTGGAGGCTCAATTGTGATTTGTTTAATTTGATTTTTTTTCCTGGCCTTATACTCATTTTTTTAGATTCAGATGCCTCATATCCATTTCATTTTTTTTTGTCTGGGCTTGTGCTATATTTTTTAGTTAAAGGCCTTAGTTTTTTTAATGGGCTTTAATACCATATTAGCATTTAAGATTGAGCCTAATTGAGAGAGTGAATTGATTTATTTTTATAATAAATTTAGGAGTTAATTTGTTGTCTAAAAGGTCTAGATAATTTGGACTCAAGCTTCCCAATTTATATACATTACAATTGTCTTTATTTTGCCATATATGGGACTTTACTCTCCAATAGTTAGAATATTTAAAAATATTTTTATTACATCTTAGGATATTCTTTTTTTGATCGGGACATCTTAGGATATTCTGAAATATCTTAACTGATTTTCAAAATTATATATAGTATAATCAATTAGTCCTCTAATTGAAGAAACAATCTTTAGATTTATTTCCTGATCTCATAGTATTTACTAATTTGTTTCCTTATTTAATTAAGTTAGGAATTAGTATTAGTATAAGTATAAGGAGCGACTCATTTCTTTTACTAATGATATTCTCACTTTGTTTTCCTTATTTCCTAGCACTTAACCAACAACATTAGAGTCATGGTGTCCAACTTGGGATGACTTTCTCCTTTTCGCTGTGTAAGGTTCATGGAACTATTGCTCAAATCGTTACTTATCATTTTCGAACACATAATTAGTTGTCTTGTTTTCCTCATTTGTCTCCTCTTAATCTCTCAATTTGTAGTTTTACTATGTTCTGTTGTGCATCCTGCGACAACGCCCTAAGCACCCTTACAACGTCGACCTTCCTATAATCACACCATTGTTCAAAACCTAATTAGTGTCATCTAATATATCCAACCTCTCTTAATGCTGATTGGTGCCACTTGTAGTCGTCATTGTTCAAAACCTGATTGTTTTCATATGATCTACCCTCTCTTTTTGTAGATCAATTGGCCCAGTTTACAACCTGAAAGATTGAATCATTTTATTGTGCAAATAATGCAGTTTGGTTTCATTCTGGATGAAATTTGTCCTCTCTGATTGCGCTCTTATACAAGGTCGGTCTAACACTAAACTATTAATTATTTAGCACACAATGAGAAGTTAATCTCTGGATCTTGCAGTTAATAGTAAGATTTTATATCAAATGGATTAACTTATATTTGTTGATATATAAAACATATCAAAAAGATAATATAAAAAAATACAAAATGAGTTTTTTTTAAAACAAAAAATTGTTTTTTTTAGGGTCCTAAAATAAGGGCCTCAATTGTTTTATCCTTGGGTCGGACCTGCTCTTATATTGCCTTTTCTTTTGTTCTATGTTGAGTGTCCTTACAATAACTCTTTCAATATTGGGTTCTCTCGTGTTCTATGTTTATTGTATCTTAAGATATTTTGGAATATCTTAGTTAAATATTTAAAATATATTATTGAATCAATTAATCATCTAATTAAGGAAGCAACCCAACATCGTCGGCTTATTCTAATGGTGTAACCCAACAATCGTCCGTACATCCACATCATTTTGTGGTTCTTGTATAAGTATCAATTGTTTCTATAAGCAACCACTCTTACATGTGACATCCACATCAACTTGTTTTAATGTGCAACCCAATAAGAACTCATCTTTAATTTTAAAAATTTGTTAAACAACTCCCATTGAAGTTGTTCTAATGCCGCTATAATTATTCTAAATATATAGAAGAATGAGAAATATTTCAGAGGCACGACCTTATTTAATTATTGTCAGTTTGCCTATTTTACTTTGACTAAAATATATTTTTGGTCCTTTATTTTTTGGTCATAATTCATTTTGGTCCTTTATCATTGAAAATATAAATACTAAACTAGACATTTGATATATCATAGAAAATTGTAGAAATGAATAATAATTTGGCTTGTGACTCCACTGTTTCATTTTTTTAAAATATTGAAGACTCAAGTTTTACTATATTGGTTCATGTTACATATTATATATGTCCATAAATTTTGTAGTTTAAATCTAATGATCATGGATTTTTGACGGTAACCCTAATGGCCTCTCACTTTCAACCTTCTATCTACTCTTCTCTTTCTTTTTCCTCATTCACCGGAAAGGGGTGATTTTGGATCATTTTTTGGTCTGGAATCACCTGTCTATATCATTTTTCTCTCCTTTTATCTAAATAAATGATTTTTTTTCATATAAATCTGATTTTTCTTTTGTGTTTTTTTCCGCGATTTCGTCGTCTCAATGCGGCGTTATTTTGTTCGTTGTCTTGGTGTGGTGTTGTTTGGTTTTCAGTCTTGTTGCGGTGTTGGTTTGGTTTAGATTGACAGATCAGATTCGATCCATTACAGATTCAATCAAGACTTGTGCATTAACGTTACAGATCCTGAGATATGGATATTCCGGTTATTTTGATTTTGTCACATTTGTAGGCATTTTGCTATTTTATGCAATTAACCTAGGTGTTGTAAGTTTTTCGCAGATTCATCCTTTTTCGATTTTTAGCGATGTTGAATTTGTGTTGTTTTCGATGTATTTTACCTATTTGAGTTAATGAATATATTTTTTTAATGAAAAAAATATCTAATGATCATGGGATCTACATGGTAAAGCAAAAACCAATAAAATTATCGACATCATATGTTTATTCATACTATAAATCTTTGAATCAAAACCAGAATATTTGAAACATCACGGTCACTTCGATTAAAAATGTTATGACCGATAAGCTATTAAAGGTTGCCAACGGCATTATACTTGTAGTATACGTGTTGCGCATGCTGTTTTCTTCATTATTTTTTGACTTTGGTGTTGGTTAAATATGTGTGAAGAAAGTGATTTGTAGGAATTTCTTTTGGATAGATAGATTATATTAAGAAAAAACTCAGTATAATTGCTCTATGACGTCGATGATGACGAATAGTACATATTTTTTCAAGTAAATCGCTTTGACTTGCTCTTCCAACATGATTACGTTAGCCACGTCGAGGAGAAGCCTGGCCCCTCCCCGTGCAACCAAAGACGTGCACCGAATGGCTTATATTTTTTTTTTTTGAACAAATGAGGCTTCTATTTTTTATTCGTAAAACTAAGCACAATGAAATTTAATTACAATAAAAATTTAATTTTCTTTTGGTAAAATAAGAATTTAATTTTTTTTCATTAATAATGTAATAATTTTAATTATTAAACAAAAATAAGTAACATATTATTATATTGTTATAAATTTTGACTTATAACAAATTAAAATTTTAATCATTTTTAACAAATAATATACATGATTTATTGAAAGTATGAAATTTTGACAATAATAATAAAATAAAATTAAGACCATAATTGGTTCAATTGAATATTTATATTTTTAAAATATTTTTTTGCCATATAGTTTAAAAATCGGTGACTTTTCTAATACCCCCAATAATTTTGGAGTAAAAGTTAATCTGCCTAACCAAAATACGTCACTTCAATTAAATGAATCATGTTAGTGAGTCAAGTCAAATGATTCTCACCATCTTATTGAACCACCTAGGATGGATAAAATTATCTTTGAAATACGATAGAATTCACTATAAAAAGATCCAATCTAACTATCCACATGAAATGTGGTTGGTCTTGACAAATGGACTTTTATATGGGCTGGGCAATTTTTTCTATATCTCAGTTGGGCTGCTCTGGGTTGTGTTTACGATTTGGGTGATATGATATTTTTTTAGGGGTTGCTAACTGCCCACCACAAATGCTCCATCCATCACCTCACATCATTTTTAAAAAATTAATTATAAAAAAACTCTTAAAAGTAAAAAAAAAAAAAAAAAACTCTTAACTCCTCTTCTCCCTCTTCTCCTATAGGGTCTGTTTGGATATTTTAAAATGAGCGAAACGGAACGGAATGAAACGTAATAAAGCGGAGCGGAGTTTCCATTCCATTGCTTAGTATTTTATGATAAAACGGAACAAAATTCTCATTTCACTGTTTGAAAGGTGTATGAAATGAAATGAGTTATAACTTTTTTATTTCTATTTCACCTTTATTTAAAAACGCTATTATTTAGAATTAAAACACATTAACTTTTATTGAAATGATTAAATATCTCAGAGAGATGACAATGGGCTTAAGGATCAGGTGTGTTCTTATTGTTAGCATTACAATATTAATATCACTACAAAGAGATAATAAAATGAAAGGATCTAAATCCAAATATTTCTGATGCATATGCTCTCGACCCTTTGAGCCAGAGTCTCTTAATTCTGTTTGCCATGAATTCACTAACAAGGACAAATGACCCACAACATGTCAGAGAGGAAGAAACCACAACAGACCAGAGAGGAAGAAGAAGAGACCCATTTTGCTTTTTTGAGGGGGTAGATGAGTAATTAACTAATTAGAAGGAAGGATTCCATCACATACACGGAGACCGATCCAGAAATCATTAGAGAGAGGGACCGAGTCTATAACAGTATATCTATATATATAGAAATATTCATAGTAAGATATTTTAAAAAAAGAAAATACTATATATATATATATAACTATTTTACAAAATATGTGCAAGAGGGAAGGGCCAACACCCATGCTTGCCCCCCTCTAGATCCATCCCTGCCCCCAAATGGAGGTGAAGAAAAATAAAAAGAGATAACGGAATCCATTTCATTCATTTTTTTAAAAATCCAAATAATGGAATCTTACTTCATACCACTCCATTCCACCGTTCCATCAATCCAAACTGACCCGTAAATTCCTCACCACCCACCCCCTCTTCTCCTTCATCTCCCTATCTTCTCCTCACAATCTCATCTTTATCTGAGCATTGTTGTCCACCCCTTCCTATTGTTTCATATTACTAAAATCTACACTACTAATTTTTCTCTCTAAAACTATCGACCTAAGTCCTCACTCCTCTCTACTATTATGAGGTCAGCAAGCAAAGCCCCCACCCCCACACTACAACATAAGTCATTTTTAGCGACATTCAAAAAGTATCGCGAAATTGTAAAAGAATGTGGCATATTAATATTATCAACATTTTAGCAAGTGTCGCACAAAGTCCATGTCGCTAAAAATCTTTAACAGCATTTTTGTATACCTATAATAATATTTAATAAATGTTACAATATATTTCTTTTGTAACATTGATTGAGCATATAACAACATTTTTGTTAAATGTAGCTAAATGTTAAAAATGTCGCTAAATGTAGTTTTAGTAACATTTTAAAAAATATTACTAATTACCTTTTTTTTATAACATTTTAAAAAATGTCACTAATATCCTTTTTGCAACATTTTAAAAATGTTATTTACTTTAAATCTGTACTTTGTCACTAATTTTGTGGCAATCAAAGAAAACACAAGAAATAACCTAAAAATATTCATATATAACTAAATCAAATGATAGCTATTAGTCTTTATTCACATTTAAAGTAAGATCAAGTTTATAGTAATGTCAATATTACAAAGAAACTAAACTAAATTTGCCTATTGAGCAATTATTACATGAAATAGGAGGTTCTTTACTTCTCCTTCCTAATGAAATCATTCAATTCACCTCTAAATTCCACTCTTGTGCCCACCTTCAATAACTACACATTGTGAAAGGCGTTTCTTTTCTTCTTCTGATATGCTTGTTACAATGGAAACGCTTTTAGCTTAGGCTTCAGAGAGAAAAAGATCACTGCATAATTATTAATAAATACATGTTATGAAGTGATAATGACAATTTTATGCATAAACCAGAGAGATTGGGAATCAGAACCATAAACAAGGGGACTAAATTGGTGATCATATTTTATTTGCACAGAAAAATAAAGCATCAGGAGATGGGGTTGCATATCCTACATATAACTTAGAGAGATATCTATGGATTTGGCATTTTCACCTTGACTCAATGACACCTAAATATGATGAATCATAGTACAGACATGTGCAGATTAGTCAATTCAAACGAAATGAGATTTTGAAACAATATAATTCATTTCTTTCAAAAAGAATAACTTTTTTTGCAAATATGCTGCAAATATATATAATTATAATTGACTTCGATTTTGAAACTTACAATGGACTCAAAGTCAGGGTTAGACAAGTTGATAGTGAAGTTTCTCATCAACAACAAAACCTACAGAATAACATCAAATATACGAAAGTCATGAACTATAAAAGCTACTGAGCTACTGAGCAACTTTGTACATAACTACTTAAATTCAAGCATATATAACTGTCTCGATCATTTATGGACCTGCAACACAACATAAATGGGAATGTGGGACAAAATTTGAAAACAAAATTTTGCAATAGTAAAACCAGATGGTGTTTCTCACAGTAAAATCAAGCCAGGCATAGGTGTTTCTCACATCCTTACCTTATTATTGACGAAACGGAATCCCCTTCCCCATATCCTTATGATTGAGCTCTTGTTTATGATTTTCAACATTCTTCACCAGTCCTTGTTTTTTCTTTCCTTTAAGATGTTTTCAACCAATAAACAAAAAATACAAGTTAATCACAAAGGGTACAAAGGGAAAAGAAAAACGTGCAATTAAATTTACCTTCTTATAAACCTTCTTCAAATCATCCCGAGAAGCATTCCTAGAAATGCCTAATATCTCATAGCACCTCATTTTATCGCTCTTCTTTGATGCTTTCTCAAACATATTCTTTTTCTCCTCCTATTCCACAATTAGATCACAAATATAAGCACTTATAACTCTAAATAGACAACATTAAACCACAAATATGGACACACAACTTAAAAATCTTACCTCCTTATGCCGGTAATCATCAGACATGACAGTTGTTTCAATCTAATATAGCATAAAAATAAACAAGTCAGAAACCATAATTAAAGTAGAATAGTTTTACAAGTAAATATTATTGATCAATTTTTTAAGTAATTTAATCAGCTACATCTTCATCAGTTTGTAGATCGTGTGGAGCTACTTGATGAGTAACAACTGAAGCTGTGTATCAGCAGCTTCTCCTTCATTTATGTTCGAAATGGACATACTAGACAGATCTGGAATCACTATCCCCGGGAAGCATTTCTGCAGCTGATTCAAAACTGTTTTGAAACCACCTAACATTTCAGTTTTGATTGCTTCCACTTGTTCTTGCAGTTTAACTTGCATTTCCTCTTGCATTTTTTTCTTGCATGTTCTGTAGATCTTCTTGAGCATTCCTCTTAACTTCCTCTATAATTTTTTGAGTTCCAACTTGTAATCGACTACCCCATAAGTCTGAAGGTACAACCCCTTTTCCATATGTGCGCACCCGGCCTGGTGGATCTTTTCCCAAAACTTGAGAAAATAGATCATCTCGAGCTGGGCTTTGCTCTAATGCTTCTGGATGTAAAGATATTGCTTCTTCAAGCTCTGACTAAATTAGAAGTAAGAATATAATTATGACTTAAAACTATAACTATCAAAATTAAAAGGATATACAATTCAAGCTCTGACATACAATAACTTTCCTAGTTCCTTCATTCATTGGATTTCCATGCTTAGGCTTATGCGTTATGATATACATTTGCACACGAGAAGGCTCTCTTCCATTTGGATTCTTGTTTGCCTATTCATACAACAAACATAAATAAGTTCAATCATTAAGTGTTTAGAATAATGAAAACATAAATTAGTTCAATCAGTAAGGCTCTCTTTCTACATTAAATCAATACAAAGCACTTAGTCTTACCTCTTCATCACGTATATCAGCAAAAGGTTTTGATCCTGTGATATGCACGGTAGTTTGCTTTGCTCTACTAACTTTGTTCTTCTTACTACGTGCCTTTAAAAAGAAAAATTCCACATGAGCACAAGTATTAAGATAATCCTAAAGAAAGTATATAGAATCATATAGAGTTGATACATTTAAATCACCTTAGCTATGTCGGATTTCCAAAATTTAACAAGTATTTTCCAATGCTCAAGAGGAATATTGGGTGGTTGATGCTTTAAATTGTAAGCCTCTGTCATGTTAGGCTTAAAATACTTCTTCTTTATTCGACATTTATGTGTCCTCCAACATGAAGATATAGTTTACAAAACCCATTTTCTAGCATGTTCCTCAATATCAAACTTTGACTGCACCATAAAATATATGAAAACAAAAATTCAGAACAATTAGGGAAAAACATATACTTTAAATAAAGGTGGAAATGTGCAATACATTCACGATTTTCCACATATCGTCCCAATTTGCTTTTAGTCCTTTCCAGCTTGTGTATGTTAGGGGAGCTAGATGTGCATTCCTAGCTAGTGTCCCACAATAGCTGCTTAAGTTAGCCCGAGAGTGACCAACAGGCTGGCCAAGCACATTCAATCTAACTTGAAAGCGATCTTCATATCTTAAACCATTAGTCTTAAGGCATTTTGTGGGACCCCTTTTCTTCTTGCGAGTAGAACCTGCAACTAAGTATAGATTTGATAAGGTATATAAGGTATCTTAAATTAATTGTTACTTATCTTTGAATACTAAGTGCCAACTGCTAAGGCATCATTCTTAAATTATGGCCAAGTTGCTAACAAAAGTATGATATGGTGCAATTCAATATTGCATTTTACAGTAAGACTAAGAAAACAATATTCACTTGGAACACTTTCTAAATTGGTTACTTATGTATTATGTAAGTAGAGGAAAGGAAGTGTGGGGTGTGGGGGGCAGAAGAAGTAACAGTAGTGACTAGTGAGTGAGTGAGTGGTAAGTGTGACAAAGAAGAAGCGATAAATGAGGTTAGGTGTGAATACCATATGAACGAAAAGAGTGTGGCAGAGGCAGTAAATAGGGTCCCTGACAAGGGATAGTTAAGAAACACCCTGAAGTAAAAAATTAAAAAAACAATATTAATATTTAGAGGGTAAAGGGTTGAGAACTTGAATGGAAAGGAAAGGCAACTGGAAAGATAGAGTGATAATAATGAGGGTAGAAAGAGGGTCATTATTATTATTGTTGTTGTGGAGAGGACTGAGCAGTGGAAATATATACTAGTATAAGTGAAGAGAAGAAGGACATCTTTTGTGCATGGTAATAATAAAGGTAAAGAGGGTATTTATTGAGATTGAGATTTGAGATTTGAGATTTGAGATGTTTATAAGTAATAATCAGACCGAGAGAGAGCGAGATTGAAATGGGTTTTGTTTTCATTCATCATTTGCAGCAGGCAGAAGCAGGGAGCACTGAGCAGTTGTTTCAAAATTGTTTAGCATGTTGATTTAGTTCTTGGTTATATTTCTACAAAGATTTCATACCCATGCTAAACTATTATGGACTGTGCAGAAACTTAAAAGAAGTGGCTGATAAAATATTTTTGGATCTCATTAGACATGCATAAGTATTCTTCAAAGCTAGTTCCTATCAGGTTGGAAACTAATCCCTAATCATGATATTCAGGTGTGAATAAAAGGCTGAACAGGGCAGTGCTGTTGTATTTTGTGCATCTAATTTGTGCTGAGTGTTTGATACAATTTAGGATGATTTTCTGTAAGACTCACTATGTTTTTCATGCATTCATTCTAGCACCTCATTTCCAACCAACAAGATGAAAAATAAAAAGAAGCATACTTACTCTCATGGTTCAGCTGTGGGGATAAAGGTGTGGAAGGTGAATGAGAATGCTCTTCTTGTTCACTGAGGATATCTGCCATTGAGCTACTTGGCCTTGAAATTTTAATTCTCTTGCTTGCCATAATACTGAAATAATATATTAATATGAAACAAGATGAAGCAGAATAATGGTAGCTGATATTCACCTCTAAAGTCTATAAGTCTAAAGTGTAATTGCTAAAATATTCAATGCTCCACTGTTCAATATCATTACTAGGAAAGAGTCAAGTCAAGTCATGGGTAAAACTCAATCTGTGATATAAGTCAAGGGTAAGTATGCTCAACACTCAAGCTGTGATATATGAATATTTTGATGGGTGTTGATGCACTGGTTAAAGAATAAAATAGTAGGTTGGCAAAAACTATAATTAATATAGATTCAAAGTGTCCTTGATATCTAAGCATATGATATCATGAATTTAAACAATGACATTGTATTCAACTAAGTACATGAAACAAGTCATTTGAGAAAAAAGTCAAGAAATTTATATATCTCTATCACCAAAGTCAAAATCATCTTGAGACTCTTCTACTGTTTCTTGATGACCCAGAACACATGCATCATCAATTGTTGTCCCAGGTATATCATCCCTAAACCAATTGACATCTTCATCTTCATTAACTGATTGATCAAGTATATGACTTCTTAATTGAGCTCCCACGTGCCTTTCCATATCATTATTCTCTAAGTCCCCAAAGATATCAAACAAGTCTCTAGGGATAGTATTAGTAGCAACATGCCAATTATCACTTGGGTCTTCTGTGTAATATACTTGCTTTACTTGAGTTGCAAATACAAATGGGTCATTTTCATAAATCAGCTTTCCAAAATTTATAAGTGTAAACCCAAAGCCATCTTGTTTGCTTTGAAACCAATCACATCCGAATAACACAAACTTAGAATGCCCATAATAATCCAACTCAAGTATATCTTTCAGAACTCCATAGTAGTTAACATTTTCTACTTCTGGATTTTCATCTTTCTTACTTTTAAACCTGATTGTAGACGAAATGACCATAACTCCAGTATTTTGTGTTTTCCTTTCACAACCTTCAATGACAAACTTATAACCATTTATCACATAAGCTGAAAATCTGCGAGCAACAATGTTAGGCCTTCTAGACAGCCATTTAATTTCTTCACTAACAGCTAAATTCCTAACATGATCTTCAAACCAATCAGGAAAAGTAAGACAATGATCTTTTGTCTTGTTCCACTTTCCTGCCAGACCATGAAGAGTATGACTTTGAACAAACTCCTCATGTTTTCTGCATAAAATAAGATCAAATATATAATATGCTGAAAAGATCCTATATGCTAGAAAAAGATAAGAAAGTAAGTACTTTCTTACTTGACATATGGCTCAATGATATCATAATTAAACAATACATATCGATGAGCTTGCTCCCACATAATAGGATCCAAATTCCTCAAGGAAGTGCTATCTAAAATCCAGGATTAGATAGCGCTTGAAGTGCTATCTAAAAGCCAAGAATAGACAGCGTTTTCTCAAGGAAGCGCTATCTATTCTTGGTTTTTAGATAGCGCTTACTCAAGAAAGCGCTATCTATTATTATTTAGATAGCGCTTTCTTGAGGAAGAGCTATCTTTTCCAAAATTTTTTTTTTAAAATAATATGTTCTATTTTTCTTCTACTCTTCCCTGCATTCAACAAAACCCAAAGAGCAGTACAGTATACATAATTGACACAGTATAAATAAATTCATTTCATTCATTAAAAATGTTACATTATACACAGTATACACAATTCAAACTAAAATTCAAACATACATATAACAATATACAATCTCAGACATTACAATATATATATATATATATATATATATATATATATATATATATATATATATATATATACACACACACACTACACTAACTAGCTACTAGTTCAAAATTTCTTCATCCCGCAAAGCATCAACCTGCAAAATTGGAGACAAATCATCAAACTATTAAATGAACTTGAAGTATAATTGAATGTAATCATCACAACACACAATTTAAATATAACACTAAAAAGACAAACTTAATTACCTTGATTCGTAATAATGAAGTTACACCGCTCATCCAAAATTTCAAATACTTGATCCTCGATGTATGTGTCATATTTACTATCGGGAAAGTACTGCATGCGATAGAAAAAGTAAATTAAGTTAGAATCAAGGTATATTCAAATGGTCCAAATATAAGTGTATTAAACCGAAATTACGTACCGACGATGGGATTTGAATTTGGTTATGAGCAATGATATGCTTAAGGAACCTTAGAACGTAGTATCCACAGTATATGCTGTTGTCTTAGCGGGCGCACTATAAAACAAAAATAATAAGTTAATTGGTTTTAAATTTAAATAATTGCATAATTACAATGTGAACAAATTAATACCTCTACAAAGATCCATTTAGTCTTTGATGATTTTGAAGATCGGGACTTGGCTCCCCTTTTGCATCCACGATGAATTGTCAAATCACTAAAATGCAAAAACAAACAAATTCGTTAAGGTACACGTACAATTTGAATCACAACATATATGAGATAAATTTCAAATCATTTTTCTTACTCATTAAAGGTAGTCGTAAGCATTTTCCGCTGTGTAAAGGGTACACGCAATGGATCCAGGTAGTAGATTGTGTCTTCATTGGGATTGATCGCTAACAATAACCAATGTCCCCTACAAAACAAGAAAATGAGTTAACAAATCATAAGCAGATAATTAATCACAATAAAATACAGTACCAAGACATTAATTAACGAAATGACTCACACTACATTCATAGGTGCCAGAAACAGGGAATTGTCATCTGGACTTGCTAGCTCAAGGCGTTCAGCTATGTACTGTTTTTGCCCAGATATATATGGATGTAAAGCTGTTTTATCTGGGCATAAGAATACAAACCTCCTGGTGTTATTCGCGAGAATCAACATCTCTCGGTATAAGTACCTTAAAACATGTATAATAAGCGTCAATGTATATTTAAATTATGAAGAATAAAAGAAGTTATATACTTTAAAGTTTGATGTATTACCTGAGATATACGCTAATACCAGTCTGAGTGATTTCATATTGAGTGATAATCTCCTCGATTTCGTCTTTACCCACTAATAGCGTATGTTGATAACCCAGAATTTCTTCATCCATCTCTAATTCTATTACGCGGCTCAAGCTTTTTTTACTAGGATCTTCATGTAGGATATACAATCATATGAGCTTGCTACTATAGGAGGTCGAGAGGAGGACTGCTGCTTCTTAGGGGATGTAATGGACCCCTTTGTATGCTCCTTGTTAATTATAGGAGGTCGAGACTCCATAATCTTCTTGCCCTTGTCCTTGGATTTGGATTTTCGAAGATAACCTACATATTGCAATAAAGTAGGTAGTGATCACCCAGTTTAATAAATATATACAACATATCATAATGGATAGTAATTATTAACATACCTGCACGAGGTTGATGGGCCATGCGACAAAGGTACCTATTGCATGATCCACTACCATGGCATCAACATGCTCAATTGGTACAGGCAATGGAGCATGCCCCTCCAGTGCAACTTCAATCTTCACTTTCACATGGCCAGGAGGTAATGGTAGGTTATGCAATGTGGCACCCTCCTCATTAAAGACCATCACCCTAGCAAAACTGCGATGAGTTGGGTGTCCTAGATACAAGTTGCAAAGTTTTATGCCCTGAACAAATGATAAAAGAATATTAATTAATTAGTATGAATTAAACCTTCAATGAAATACATAAAATTAAAAAATTATTACCTCGAGAAGAGGTATATGTGGTTGCACAGCGGTGCAACTATCTTTGACACTGTGTGGGATAGGAGTAGGAGGATCACCAACTGGCTCATAATCTGCACGTCCCTGCTTATCCTGCTTGCTAGCCTTTAAATCCTTTACTTCACGAGTTAACTCGGCTAGCCTCCTTTGCGTCTCCAATTGAGTTAACATATCTTGATGTTTTGCGCGTTGTTGTGCGCAAAAAACAATCCTCTGGGAGACGGCAAACCCCACACCCCTTAGGCGACCAGGGTATTCTTCGAGATTCAATGCCCGTGCAAGAACGTCTTGACGGCCAGCACAGTCTGTTATCTCTCCCTATGATACAGACTCTGATAAGGACATCTGTGACACAAATATTAACAAACAAATTAATATGTTAAACATTATTATAATAAGAAATGTACAAATGAACTAAGTTAATTAATGAGGACGTATACTTACAATTTTGTCAACCATTTCCTTAGTGACGGGGTGCAAAATCTGGCCATCATGGCCTATGCGAGCTGTCATCCATAAGGTACCCCGCTCAACCGCCTCGGTGGTAGGTTCCCCTCCTACCCTCTTCAGCTGTACATTTGAGCACACAAAATAAATAAAATTCATGAATATTAAGGAAGAAATCATAAGTGGGTTAATCAAAAAGTTATAAGGATATATTGTACTTACAATTTGTTCCTCGAGGTCATCATAACCCGTTGGCCCTGCCAAGTCAGGGTACAGAGGGTTTGACGATCTAATCCGATTTGCTTTACTTGTTTTCTACATATACAAGGGAGTATATGTCAATGCATGATTTAATATATATAAATTAACTTAACAAACAAGGTTAAATTGTACATACCTTAAATGTCTTGTTTTCTATGCGCGTCGTTACAAAAGCTCTTCAGTCGTCCACCTTTATCATGTCTGCGTACTTTGGTGGAGGCTCATGTCTGACATTCTCACCCTTATCTTTTAAATACTTGGTAGTCAACTTTGTTCGGAATGACCGATGACATTTTTTGGCAATCTGGAGACATATTTTCCTTCGAACCTCATCAATGTCAAAAATAGCCTGCAGAAATGATAAAGGTGTAAGTTTAAAATATACATGTTAGTTAAGAAACTAATGTTAATTAAATATTACTTATTTACCTGTATATCGCGCCATATGTGTGATTTGGCATCGTTCAATGCTTTGTCCTTCCACGTCTTGCATGTAATTGGGACCGCTTGTCGGACTACGGCCCCAATGTAACTCTTTAGCTCCTTCCCATTATCACCAATGAGTTTGCCTTTTGTATTCCAGGCAACCTGATAAAATGAAACACGTGATTAATAAAATAACGAAACACTTAATTAATAAAACGAAAGACTTAATTATTAATGATCTTATATACTGTAATCTCACGCCTCTACTCCTCTTTAGGATAAGATTCTTCTTGAACGTCGGTCCATGGCGCCTCACTTGTGTTTCGTGTGCCTCTAGGCTAGAATCCGAACTATCATCATGATCACTTGATGAAGACATGATCTGCAACACAAGTAAAAACGTCAGATCACAATATAAATTAAAAAAACATGTTTAAGTAAATTTAATTGATGAACAAATTAAAAAAAAAACAAAATCACGATGCTACATGTTTAAGTAAAAACGATGAATATTTTTTCAATTGATGAAGAAATTAAAAAAACAAAATATGCTTACATGTTTAAGTAAATCTTTTCCTCTTTCTCGTTGGATTTAGACTTGTGTGTCCCTTTTTGGTACGAAACAATGGATTGATCCAAAGACCCTCGTCATGATCATTTCTAATGTACAAACCCTCATCTATAGTTGGATTGGACTGAAGTGATTGTGATATCCCGAAGAAGGGATCATCCTCAATATTAGCATCTTCATGTGCTTGATTATCAATCCCATTAACAATCATTTTGTTAGTCAATAGAACGATGGACCACTTCGTATCAGCTGGATCAATGACATAGTATACTTGTTGAGCTTGCGATGCTAAAATAAAGGGCTATACCCCACCTTACTGAAATCCACACGCATTAACCCTAACTCATCCATTTGTACACCGTTATTATTGTCAACCCACTTACATTGGAACATAGGCACCCGAAACATCGTATAATCCAACTCCCATATATGTTCAATTACCCTGAAATATGACATATTCGCGTGTACGTCTTTGACACTTGAGATATGCATGGCTTGAGCTACAAGAGTGATCCTGCTATTTTGCATTTTACTCTGATCATCTTGTTTTTTGTATAAAATGTGAACCTGTTCATTAGATAACCATTGTAAGAGAAGGCATGTATTGTTGGACCTCTCGCTAACCATCTCAACCTTTCTGAAATCGATATAGGATTTACAGCAAACTCTGTAGAAATGTGTTCTCTTGTCAACCAATTCTGACTCTTATTGGTATACAAACCCTGAATTATGAGCTTGTATTTTTCAACATATGACTCAACCTCATCAACATTGTGCAGAATATACAAGTGCGCTTGCTCCCATTCTGTCCGCTGTATAGTCACTACTTCAGTTTCAGTAATACCTTGACCCATCGTTGTCCCAGTGTGACGAGACTTTGTCAACCCTATGGAATCAACATCAATGAGGTACTCGATACAAAACTAAACAGCTTCTTCGACTATGTAACGTTCAACAATACAATCCTCTGGTCATGATCGGTTTTTCACAAATCCTTTCAATATCTTCATATAACGCTCAAAATGGTACATCCATCTCATATAAGCAGGCCCACACAATTGTGTCTTTTTGACTAGGTGAATGGTTAAATGAACCATTATATCAAAGAATGAAGGCGAGAAATACATTTCAAGTTCACATAAAGTCACAACAATCTCTTTCTGCAATGTCGGCAACTTCCCAGGGTCAATCACCTTACTACAAATTGCCTTGAAGAAGAAACAGAGTTTAGTCAAGGTCTCCCGCACTTTGTTAGGCAAAATTGACCGTATACCGATAGGTAGCAAATTCTCCATGAGGACATGGCAGTCATGGGACTTTAGTCCCTTTAAATTCAGATCTTTCATATCCACGAGGTTCCTAATGTTTGAAGAGTACCCCTCTGGAACCTTAACTCCATGAAGAAACTTACAAAGAGCAATTTTCTCTTTTCTAGCTAGAGTCTGAGTGGTCGGAGGTAGATATGTACGTTTCCCCTTCTTTACTAGTCCCAACTCTTGTCTTAATCCCATACTAACCAAGTTAAGCCTTGCATTGATGCCATCTTTAGTCTTGCCTGGCACATTAAGTAAGGTATCAAAAACATTTTTTTCAACATGCATAACATCAATGAAATGTCTTACGTATAAGGATTTCCAATATGGTAGCTCAAAGAAAATTGACCATTTCTTCCATCCTCTTGGGGCAAGCTGTCGTGCAAAAGGTTTCCTGAATTCAATGTTCAAATCTTGTACCTTTTCACACATTTGCTCACCCATCAACGGAGAAGGACTTCTACGATTTTCTGTATTCCCATTGAATGCCTTTTGCCAGAACCGATAATGATGATTTGATTGCAAAAATCTACGGTGCCCAAGGAAGACATTCTTCTTACCATGTTCCAATCATATCCAATCTATATCATCTTCACAAATAGGACATGCACATTGAATTGTGGTACTGTATCCTGACAGATTACCGTATGCCGAAAAGTCATTAATTGTGCCGAATATCATAACTCTCAAGGGGAAACTTTCTTCTTTATATCCATCGTACACCTCTGCACCCCTATCCCATATTTGCTTCAAGTCTTCAATTAAAGGAGCCAAGTATATGTCAATATCATTTCCTGGTTGTTTGGGCCCAGATGTTAACAAAGACAACATCATATATTTATGTTTCATGCATATCCATGGGGGGTACGTTGTAGATCACCAAAATCATAGGCTATGAATTGTGAGAGCTACTCCGAATACCATGTGGGTTAAATCCGTCAGTGGACAATGCAAGCATTAAGTTTCTTGGTTCTTGTCCGAAATGAGGATAATCATGATCAATTCTTTTCCATTGAGGAGAATCTGCTGGGTGCTGTAACTTTCCATCTTTAATGCTTTCATCATCATGTCATGTCAAGTGCTTTGCATCTTCCGAGCTACGATACATGCGCCTAAATCTGGGAATTATGGGAAAATACCACAAAACCTTCTCCTGAGCCGATTCTTTCTTCTTATATCATAAGGCATTACGCTTAGGACACATCTGTAGATTTGCATAATCCTTCTGAAATAAAATGCAATCGTTAGGACGAGCATGTATTCTCTCATAGCTCATGCCAATAGAGCGTAACATTTGTTTAGCCTCATATGTCCTACTAGGAAGCACATTATCCTCCGGCAACATATCTTTCAATAATGTGAGTAATTCCGTAAAGCTCTTATCTGTCCATCCATTGCCCGATTTCAAGTTATACAACCTTAAAATCACCGACAATCTTGTGAATTTAGTACAACCGTGTGTGTCATCTCTTCAAAACGGTCGCCCTCATTTGTATCTGTACCGATATCATCTGCCGCATATCTTTCGCTAATATTCCCCATATCACTAGATTCAACTCTTGTCTCACCATGCTTTGTCCAATAGGTATAACTTTGATCAATTCCATAGCACACTTAAACAGGGACATATGATTCTACTAGAGTCTTCGGCATGCCGAACCGCAAATCTAATAAAATCTTGCACTCCATCTCTATATTCATTCGACAAACTATTGGCAGACATCCACTTCCGATCCATATTTTCCCGATCTACGACAATTATTTTGAGTTTAGAGAGGTTGACGTCTACCTTTGATGAGAACTACAAGAATGCATGACGCACACTTACTTCATACTACAGGGTGAGCGTTCTATCCTATCCAAGATTGTAAAGTCGGCATTACATTATTATAGTATGTCCTAATTACTTCTTGTTCTAAAAAAAATTCGGCAGCATTTCCCCTTAGTTCTCTAAGCACACAACTTAATTCAGGTGATATTATGACCCAAATTAAGTGTACGTGTACCCAAGGAACAATGAGAAAATACAAACCAATAAAATTTTCTTAGATCAGAAGTAATATTTAAGGCATACAATAATATGTATTGAATGCGAAATTTACAATCTTAGACTGTCCACTTTGAACAATTCAAGAACAAGTTGTATACTGTGCCATGGCACAATATACAAATCATTTTTGAATAGGAAACTAAGCTTAATGCATATGCATACCAATAAAAAATAAACATGCCTACTGCTATAAAACACAGGGGAATAACATATATGTGTACTAGATAGGTTATGGACAAAGAGGTGATGGACATAAGTGCCTAAGAGAATCCAAAATCCAAGTTTGATCCACAAGGCTTGATATCATTTCCTGAAATATTAAGGGACCACATGCATATGACATTGAACAAATAATCAATTCAAAAGTAAAAATAAGATAGGGTCATATATATAGGGCCATTTTATTGAAGAGGATAAAAAAACACAAGGCAAAAGGATCATTTTTTATTCTCTATTAAATGTTTCAGAATTTAATTTGACCTATTGCTTGTGGTAGGATTCATATTGAACAAACTTGTTTCATACACCAAACTGGAGTATGAGATGTTAATTTTCTATCATCCTAGATCTTTAATTCCATATTTCTATCTATTGCAATATGGAAAAGGAAATTTCCAAAACTTTTCATGAACCTTATCCTAGTAGACAAAGTATTATCCTTCTTCTCAAATTATGTACAGTTCATCAAATTCCAATATCCTTTATAATGTAATATTTCTTACAATAAAGTACCAAAGTAAAGATTCTCAATTCTGCCTTAGAAACCAGGTATCTAAGGATGTACACTTCCTTAAATTCAAATAACATTAGTAATGTAGATTCTGATAAATTAAACTACCAAAGATTCTCATCATTTCTGCTTTTAAAACCTAGGTATCTAATCACACAAGGCACTCCAAGCAGGCCATTAACCTTATGTGCAGTGAGAGTTTCAAGGGTCAGAGTTAAAAAGGGAAAACCCCATTGTATCCAAAAGGGTTAGTAGCCAGCAGTACTCCCACCCAGTTCACGTGGTTATGCTAAATACAGCGGTTATGTAAGGCACTCAAGCTCCATCACAATACAAAAATAGAATTTCATTGATCAAAACTCCAATACAAAACAGTAATAGAGAAGAAAAAATACCAATGACTAGTGCAGTAATAGAACAGTAACAGCTTGCAGCTCACACGCTCAACTTCACAAATGCATTGTGTCTTTGCCCACACCTTCACAAATGGAGTAACAGTGAAATGAGAGAAATCCTAACAACAGAGAGGGAAACGAGAGAGCTTACCTGAGAGATAGGCCGAATGAGAGAGGTTACCTGAGGGAAGGAGGAAGAGAAGCTCGTGCGAGGGAGGGACGTGACCTAAGGGAGGGAGGGAGAGATGCTCGTGCGAGGGAGGGAAGGAGAAAGATGGAGAAGCTCGTGCGGTGGCGTTCACGTAGTGGTGGTGGCCAGAGAACCAAAATGGTGGTGGTGGTGGTGTTCGCGCGCGGAGGAGGCAGGGAGGGGTTAGGGAAAGGTTCGAAAAGAAAGACTGAGAGTGGGGAGGGGAAGTATACGTTAAGGAATTAGTAATTGATCGATGATAAATTAAAAAAAATTTGGAAAATGGGAATAGATAGCTCTTCCTCAAGGAAGCGCTATCTAAAGTGAACTTATAATAGCGCTTCATCAAAGAAGCGCTATATAAAGTTTGAGGAAGATAATTATATCTTGAGGAAGTGCTATCTAAACTCAAACTTTAGATAGCGCTTCTTTGAGGAAGCACTATTATACGTTCACCGCCTTTTTTTTAATAGCGTTTCATTTAAAAACGCTATTAAAGGTGCGATATTTAATCTCTTTTCTGACATAGTGTTATTAGTTAATGCATAAAATTAGTAGAGAGAGAGAGTGAGACAGGGAGAGAGAGAGAAGATATAGAAAAGAAAAAAAAAAACTCCAGAGGAATTGAATTCCATATTACAATCATCCATTAAGACCATGTCTGAGTATAATTGAAAAGGATAGGCCCAGATGGTATGACAAAGCATTAATACATAATATGTGCACAATACAAGAGCAAGTTGTCTTTCTTAACTCTTTTTAAATAAAAAACCTATAAACATATATAGAGATAAATTGAATTCCCTTCTTGAATGTTATACATTATTTAGCAATTTTGTAACTTATTCTCAACAGACATTTCCATATATTTTCACTATTTTTTGTAGAGATACAATCAACTTACTACAATAAGCTTTCCAGCATTTTCAGGTCTTTTAGCTATCTTAATGGCAGCTCCAGCTCCAGATGATATTCCAACCTAATCCAATGCCAGTATTATCGCTTGCCACAGAAGTAATAGTTGTGAACTCAGAGATACACCAAATTAGTACCAATAGTTCTTTTTTTCACCTATCCTGTTCCTAGTAATCTACATAAAAGTTGTATAATTGTATATAACGTTAACTGTATAATTGTATATAACTTTAATCTTGATGTATCTTAATGACATAACAAATGATTATAGATTAGTGTAAAAATTTATAGATATGATCTATATGAAAATAACTTTCAATCCAATGGTTGATTTTGAAAAATATTTATCCGGTGGGATGTATATATATAGCTACAAAAGAAGAGGTGGTAGCAGATTGCTTAGTAACTAAAATATTTAGCGACTGAATTTCCATATTTAACGATCGATAAAGTGTGATCGTTAAATTCAATCGCTAAAATACCTTTTTTTGTACTATATCATTTATATCATTTAAACTATTCCAAAGAACTAATGAGTCCTTAATATATAGTAAGGTACGATCAGTTTTCAATTCTTCATATAAATGATGTTGAAAGAAAATCAGTACTTTTTGTGTGATCTTATAGGGATGCTAAGTTTCGCTAAGTTTCTTTATTTAATAGTATTTTCAAGATCTATAACATTAATTAAGATGAATCTCAGTATCAAGTACTCATAACAAAAAATTTCTTTCAAATAAAATTATAAAGAACTTCAAAATAAAGGGAAAAACCTAAAGTCGGATAGATCAGGCTTTGTGAGATTTGATATTGTAAAGAACTTCAATGATCAGTTTCAGTGGAATTTAAATTACTGCCTAGAATGTACAAAATTATCTCAGGCTTGTATATATAATCTGCAATCCGGAAGACCTTGTACCAGTACTGTAAAGTAGTTTATAGAGTACCTGCTTGTTTCATTACTCTCGACTCATATCCACTCCAAGATATTTCTGAATTCCTTAACATGATCGCATCCACCACTGGAGCTGGTCTCTGAAACCTATTGGTGGGGAAGAAATCAAGAATCATTGTACACTTCATCTTTATTCATTCCCAAGATGCATGGTTATAGCAAAGTTTTAAATTTGGATTCGAAATCGTAATTGAAGTCACAAAGTTTTGATTTTGACAGTTTTCGAAATAATATAATTACGATTGCAATTAGGTAACATTAATCGTATTTTTTCGCAATTGTCCACCATAACTAAAAACACAAAGTAACCGCAATTTAAGACTTTTGATTACCACTTACCCAAAGTAACAAAAAGAGAAGGCAAATTTAAGGAAGATAAGGTGGCAGTTGATTGCTACCTAATTTTTGACACGGACAGGTGTTGCTGTGTGATCTCTAGGCAACCCGAGTCTCTTGACACACTTCAATTTCCACCAAGATTAATGGCATCATTGTGACCCTTTGAGATAAAATATTCAGACAAACCTTTCTTTTTTCTCTTCTTTGCTGGACAAGTACGATGTGATTCCCACTCACTGGACACCCATGCTATAATAATAGGTAGTGAAGTTAGAAATAAAAATATAATACATCTGGTTTGTCGGTAGTTGTCAGGTCGCCCCCCGTTCTGATTCATCGTACAAACGAAATGCCAAAAATGATGGCATCAGATGGAACTAATAATCGTTTTATATGTAGTACATAGAGACTATTATTGGAGCCTTTCAATTATTATTGCTCTGTCTCTAATCCATAGTGATTAATTAGGTTTTTATTTAATTATAATAAACTTGTTTATTTGACTTTATTTAACAGCTTGGTTGTTTTTCAGTTTTTGTTGTTCTCTACTGTTTGGTCGATTTGGTTAAATAGAAATATCAAATTTCTTTAATTCCTTCACATGCAGCTAAATTTGGAGGAGAGGAGGTAGAAATGATCGAAGTCATAAGCGGGCCGGTTATGATTAAGAGCACGATCACTGAAATGCTTCAATGTCATATTTTGAGTGATGGTCAAGTCCTATTTGTCTAAAATTCTATTGTTCCTCTTAGTTTTTCTGCTGATGTACTTGGTTGTTGGGGCTGTTATTTATTCCCTGCAGGTTTAGCTTTGAATTCTTTATGATGTAAAGGACATTATTCCAATTAAAGATCTCATGGAAAACTTATAGTAGCTTGCCAAACAAAAACTAAGAGAAAAAAGAGTACAACTAACATAATATCTACAATTGGATTTAAAAAAGCATATGCTTACGATAATTTCGCCAAGAAAAAACTACTTGGATAAAAGGTAGAGCGAATACAAATAAAAACCAAACTAAAGATATTAAGCATAACAAACATTTTGTTCTTGAAGAAAATTAATTGTAATTTTGCTTTTTTATTTTATTAGATATGTATAATTTTATTTTTATTATAATTTTTAATCAATTCTATATTCTAAAAATTCTAAATATAAAAAATTATTTCAAATATATCTAATATATAATAATATTCGAAATAATTTTTTATATTTTATTATAGATATTAACTAATAGTAATAAATTAGCAATACTAAAAAAAAATGAATCAAATAAGGCCGGATCCCCCAATCCTTATTTGATTTGAACTGGATAAGCTCAAAATCTTTTCATTCTGAAAAAAAAAATATAGAAGAAATCAAATCATACTTTCATACAATATCTTAATTGAATTTTATGTAATGATCAATAATTTCAGTTTCATTTTAATTCTACATCTCACATATTAAAATCCTAGCAAAAAATTTTATTCTATTTCTATAGATATTTTTGAACTGGAATTGACGAACAAGCCAATACTAATGATAGTGTTTAATCGAAAATGGGGCATGGCCAAGTGGTAAGGCAACTGGTTTTGGTCCCGCTATTCGGAGGTTCGAATCCTTCCGTCCCAGAGTAGAATATCCAGTCATGATGGGATTCTATTTGTTTGAATACAAATTGTATATCAGAACAAACATTAACCTTTTTTTTATTGTAATCACTGTGGATAATTGCATAATATAAAAAATAGATTTCTTATTATTATTATTTCATAGTTCTATTTTTTTTTCTAATATTTTTTTTTGTATCTTTTTGAATAAATTTATTTGTACTATTTTATAAGCTATCCAAATAGAATAGAAAATCTATTCATACAATATCGAATTAATTTGATATTTTTTTTAGACTCCTTCCTTCACTTTATAAATTGTCCATTCATATAGAAGGAAAACCTAGAAAGAAGTAAAAAGGTTAGATTATTATGTATTGATTGAATCAATGACTATTCACTATTTCATACTTGATAATTGAATCAATTACATACCGCGGATCCAAACTAAAGGAATGTTATGGTAAAACTTCGTTTAAAACGATGTTCTAAAAATCAACGTGTGACTTGAAAGACATGATTAGATTAGCTGTGGATTCTTAGATCCGCTTTGTTTTCTAGTATATAGAAATCGGGGTGCTCCTGGTTCGACATCGTTTGCTTTGTTCCCCACTAGAACTCGTTTGGGGGACGGGAGAAGGATTTATGATGTAAATAGTACATGATGGAGCTCGAGTTGATTCATTTATCAGAAGCAAGTATCTAAGGTTAGTGAAGATTAATAAGTTAGAACAACTTCGTAAGTATATTTTTGAGAGATAAATCAAGAGGATCCAATTCGAGCAAGGTTAAAAAAAGTCAAATTTGTTGGAATTGGTAAAGCTAGTTAGATCAAAAGTGTATCCGCAGGAATCAATCTTCTATTTGTATGATTCTTTGAGTGAGAAAAAGAAATAAAATGGCATGTTGCTGCCATTTTTGAAACGATTAAAGATCCCCGAAGTAATGTCTAAACCCAATGATTC